>LR812530.1:41882518-42127518 GCA_903798195.1 Danio kyathit
GTCCTTGCTCTGTTAAACATCATTTGGGAAATATTTTAAAAAGAAAAAAAATTTAAAGGGGGGCTAAAAATTCTGATTTCAACTGTATATGTCAAAATTACCTACGCTCTCACAGATAAATGAAAATGACTAGAAAATCTGTATTTTGTATGCCAGGTTAGTACTTGGCACTTAAACACGATGCACCTGTGCACATATAATCCTGTTGTCTGTCATTGTTGTTTTTATATATATTTCAATGAATGACAACATTTTACTGTATGAACATAATCCCTTTTTCACAAAATTGCTAATTTTTAGTTGACATGGAGCAGTATTAGGTTCTAACACTTTCACTAACAAACTAAAAAAGTTAGCTTTTTTGGCATTTAAAATGCTGTTGATAAGGAAAATATTGTAAAAAATGAAAAAAGAAAAAAAAAAAGCAAATGTTCTCTTTAAATGAAGCAAATAATTCGTCACCTTAGAATTATAAGGTTCTATCTGACATTTTTGTCAAAATTGAGTTATTGACATATTCTTATTAAATGACAACTTATTTACATTATAGGATGTTGTTTTTTTTTTTACATTTTAAAACTTTTTATTTAAAAAACAAATGTTACACACATACTGTACTGTTTGCTATGGAATGCAAAAACTTAATATGAAGCTCAATATCTCAAAATTATTCAGAATGCAGATAGAACCTTATAATTCCAAGGTGACGAATTGTATTTTGTCTACTTACTCAAAAAGTTTAATATTAATTGAGTACACTGTAAAAAAAATCCATTATTTTACAGTTTTATTTTATAGTTGGGGTGCCGGGAAAAAAAAGTTCAATAACAGACGATAAATTACAGAAATTTACTGTAAAATAACAGACGTTAAATTACAGAAATTTACCGGAAATCAAAATTTTAGGAAATTTCTGTAATTTATCATCCATTATTTTACGATAAATTTCTGTAATTTAACGGCCTTTATTTTATGGTAAATTTCTGTAATTTAACATCCATTGCTTTATGATAAATTTCTGTAATTTCATTCATTCATTTATTTTATTTTCGGCTTAGTCCCTTTATTAATCAGGGGTCGCCACAGCAGAATGAACCACCTTCTGTAATTTAACAACTGTTATTTTATCGTACATTTCTGTAATTTAACATTCATTATTTTATGGTAAATTTCTGTAATTTAACGGCCATTATTTTACAGTTCTTTTTCTGGCACCCCAGCTACCAGAAAAAAAACTGTAAAATAACTGATTTTTTTATGGTGTGTTTTAAAAAACGTAATAAAAGAGTTTTTTAGTTAAAGTTGTAATTATTTTATAGCCTACTTTTGTGATTTTATAATTTTTCATAATTGTATGATTAGTTTATTATTACTATTGTCAGTTTTTTAAATAAATTGTATTAATTTAGATGTGTTCTTTTTATTTTATTTTATTTATTTTATGGTGGCACGGTGGTCCAGTGGTTAGCACTGTTGCCTCACAGCAAGAAGGTTGCAGGTTCGAGTTCAGACTGGGCCAGGTGGCGTTTCTGTGTGGAGTTTGCATGTTCTCCCCGTGTTGGCGTGGGTTTCCTTTGGGTGCTCCAGTTTCCCCCACTAAAATAAACTAAATTGCCCATGTGTGTGAATGCAAGAGTGTATGGGTGTTTCTCAGTGTTGGGTTGCGGCTAAAAGGACATCCGCAACGTAAAACATATGCTGGATAAGTTGGCGGTTCATTCCGCTGTGACAACCCCTGATTAATAAAGCCGAAAGGAAAATGAATGAATGAATGAAATTGGCTGTAGTGTATGAGTGCATGTGTGAATGAGAGTGTATGGGTGTTTCCCAGTACTGGGTTATGGCTGGAAAGGCATCCGCTGCATAAAACATATGCCAGAATAGTTGGCGGTTCATTCCGCTGTGGTGAGCCCTGATAAATAAGGGACTGAAAAATGAATGAAGGAATTTTATTTGTTCTTTTTCCCAGTATGAATTATTTGCTTCGTTTTAATGTCTTTCCTCAACTCCTCAACAATAATATCAAGCCATGCGTCTCTGTAAATGTGTGTTTAAACAGGACTTAAAGAAGCTAAAGTCTGGGATTTAGGAATATTTCCTTAAATTAAGGTACACTCACAAACTCCTTTCCACAGGAAGCTGAATACACAATCCCATAAGGTCAGTCCTGTGCGTGACTCATGTAATGGTTTGACACAAGCATTAGTGTTTATAAGGCTTATGAACAGTATATTCCTGTATACAAGTCAGAGCTTGTTTATATCATGCAGTGTGTCATATGAATGAGTGTGTATTTGTGTGTATGTGTGTGATCTCCACATCTGTAGTATGGCATCGGCCTCTCTCCGGCAGTGGTCAAAGTGGGCATCCAGCCAAATGCTAATCTGCATTAGCAGCACAAAAGGTCTGGGGAGGGAACTGCTGTGAGGATGCACCTTTATTTACTGGAGATTTATAAAGGAACCGATTCAGGAGTCCATCATTGGCTCACATCTAAAGAGTTTTTTTTTTTTTTTGAAGGCCGATTAGTTGGAATCAAACATCCATAAATGCTGGGTGTGTGGAGCGTCTGGAATTCCAAAGCTCAGGCTATAGTGTACGATTAGTGCATTTGCATTTTTAACATGAAAGCAATCCTCACTCTGCAAAAAATGCTTTTCTTACTTAGATTTTTGCTTACCCCATTGGCTGATTACAAAATGATCCAATGGGGTAAGCAAAATAATTTTATGTCAAAAGGAAAAACAAGATTATTTTGCTTACCTCATCGGCAGACTATTGTACATTTACAGTTTACATTTAGTCATTTAGCAGATGCTTTTGTCCAAAGGGACTTACAATTGAGGAGGTATTCAGAGATTCAACAAGAAGAAGCAATACATACAAGAAGTGCTAGTTACTCAAAGTAACATGTTTGTGCTTAGAGAATTTTAGTGCTAAAGTAGTATTTATTTATTTTTTTAGAGAGAGGGAGAGAGAGAAAAAGTGCTTCTATAAGTGGTTTTGCTATTATTCAGCATGGTTCAGATGTTCTTTGAAGAGATGAGTTTTTAGTTGTTGTTTGAAGGAAACCAGTGTATCCGCAGTCCGAGTGGGAATGGGAAGATCATTCCACCAGCGTGGAACATTAAATGAAAGGTTTTGGAAAGTGACATAGCTTGACTTATAGATTTATTTCGCTTGTTTTAAGGAAGGACTCTATTACTTTTGGCATATTAATTCTTAAAGGTGTGGTCCACTTTGATATCATATTTTAAACTTTAGTCTATGTGTAATGTAGCTGTCTGAACATATACAACATCGCTGAATGTACTGTAGTACGCTCAAAGTTCAATGCAAAGGGAGACATTGGCTTTCATAGAGTCTCAATGCGGCCGCTTTCCCTGCCTTCTACATCTCAAATAACAAACTCACAAAAGATGTTTCATATTACTTACACATGCTTATTCCGAATATATGTGAAAGACACTCGTCAGATTTTATGTTAGAGAGCAGGCGTGCGGCTGTGTTCTCTGTGTCATTTTCTGTCTGATTCAGGCATAAACTGATATGGCTAATAGCTACTCTGACTGTCTGTTTACACAGTGCAAAAGAGTGAACTTGAAGGCGCGTACCACTTTTCCTGGTGACATGGAGGCAATATGTTATGTTAGCTGACCAATCAGAGCCTCTTAAGGGCAGGCCTTTAGAGGAATTAGGAAATATGACAGTTATTTTCATGTTATCTGAGTAGCTGTACAATCAAAGTAAGAGTTATGAAAAAATAACATGATTTTCTACAAGTGAAGCATGAGTACACATTGCTTTGCATCTTATAAACACAACTAAGCCTTAAAAATACACTTTGGACCACCTATTTAAAACAAGACAATATTTTTTGCTTGTCTAGAAAATGCTTCTTGATTTAAGTATTTTTTGATATTTGGACTTGAAACAAGACGAAACATCTAAGAAGGTGTTTCATTGCATTTCAGAAAACATGTCTACACTACCAAAAACGGGTGCCAGAAGTTTAAAGTAGCTGTAAAAGTGTAGTAGAAATGTTTAGCCTATACAGTACAGTTATTAATTAAATATATATATATATATATATATATATATATATATATATATATATATATATATATATATATATATATATATATATATATATATATATATATATATATATCTATATATATTAAATAAAAAAATATTGTTAAATTAAAAAAAAAAAAAAACTCACAATATAAGTAATAAAATATTATAGAAAAAATTTATATAGGGTTATTTAATAAAAAATCAAATTTAAAAAGCATTTAGAATAAACAACACACATTATGTAGTATTAAAAAGTGTTGAATAGCAGATCTTTTCTTTGTTTTACAAGAATTCAGAAGAGAACAAGATAAAAATTGTAAAATCTGTATCCACAATGAAAAAGATTATAATGACATCTATTATGATACATCTATTATAACAGCATAGTCTTCATCCATATAAACATCTAGCTAAGCAAACCTCTCACGTTTGGAATGAATACACATTTTTAAAAATATTTTTGCAACCAAATGAAACCAATGAACCAAATATGGCTTTGTGCGAGATGCTCAGGCGCTAAAGAAAATAGTAGGACATGATTTGAAATGGTAATGGGCTTACTTTTATTAGTTTTAAACTCACAATTTTCATTTTAAAATACACAAAACAAATAGGGTTCACTTTTTACAATCTCAGTTACTTTGAACTACATGTTTACGTCCAGATAAAGGATACAAAACTCAGTGTAATGATTATATGATCAGGGCTTGACAAATCAGGAAATGATATGCAATGATCAAAAAGACCAAATCACACCTTAATTTCCTAAATTCTATGGTTTGGTCCGTTTACACACATGAAACTTGTGGAGTTCTTCAGGGTTTGTATATGGCCCCAATGAGCTGTTGACTCTGAAGCTGGAATATGGAAATGTGGAGTCTACTGAAGCGAAACAGTCATTGTTTGAGGGGCTGTGATGATATATGTACTCTCTGTGTGGCCGAAAAAACATCAGTGCCACCAACACACAGACCTGAAGACCTCCACTCGTTCATATGATGAAGCTACAGATACAGACTGTTTGAGTCAGGTGCTATCTTTTTCCTTAGGGAAATGGAAGTAAAAAATGTCCTTTTTTCCTCTATTGTGAGGTACAAATGGTTTCTAAAATTAGATAAAAATGTAAGGTGGTGCATGATTTTGTAAATTTGGCATGATTTAATGGTGCTATATTTAGAATTTAGCTACCCTTGTAGTTTTAGCAAGTGGCCCAAAGTAAGTAAGTCAATTTTAATTAAAGCAATAATTCAAAAGGGGAGGGGGGATGAAGCATAAATGGGGGTCCAATAAAATTTGTCTTCAAAATATAGTGTGTGTGTTTTGCACAAACAATTGGGATGCAGGTTTAAGCCATTGTTGATTCCTTTAATGTCAGTAGACTAGAAAGTATGTAGGGTTTTCTCATCTTGACTAAATCAAGGCGTCTCTGATTTAACCGTAACCTTTCCCTTCTCTGATCCTCCTAGACATGTCCAGAATTCAGCCAGTACTGACCTGAGAGGTGAAGGGTGAGCTCTTGAAATAACAGAGGCCAGCAGGGCACAGGTGTCCATCAGGAATGCTGCAAGGTGGACACACACGCACACTCACAAACACAATGTGCTGCAGATAAATTTAACTCAACCCTGATCTTTGCGCAGAAAGTCGAAAATGAAATGATTGCAGACATTTGTTCAAAGAGCGTGAGGTCAAGTAGCACTTCAAGATGTTAAAAATGGATTTTTGCAACCACACAATGTTTGCTCTTCAACCTTGACGACATCAAAGGGTGTTATTTGTGTGATTATCTTAACTGCTCTTTTTTGTAATCAGTAATGTAATCTTAGAAGTGTGAAAACAAAACGGGCTATGGGTTAATGTTGTGGCACATTTGCTGCTGCTTGTGCATCATTAATCTTTCTGATACTCTGTTTTTTGTTGACGTAAGCAGAAGAAACTTCAGAAGATTCTTCAATATCTGCTTGCCGTTTGCAGTTCAAAGCAAATCACCTATTCAATTTGGCTAATTAATGTACATTGTGAAGTCACCCTAAGGCACTTAGAGAAAACCAGTCCTGTTTTTCTTCAAAAATACATAAGTGAAAAGTACAGAGCATCAAATCAAGCAATATTTATGCACCAGTTCACATAAATTAACTAAATTAAGCAGATGCCAACATTAATAAGTTGTGGGACTTATAAAATTTAAAGGTTTTAGAGATATACTGTGTGTGTATATATATATATATATATATATACAGTTGAAGTCAGAATTATTAACCCCCCTTTGATTTTCTTTTCTTTTTTAAATGTTTCCCAAATGATGTTTAACAGAGCAAGGACATTTCCACAGTATGTCTGATAATGTTTTTTCTTCTGGAGAAAGTCTTATTTGTTTTATTTTGGCTACAATAAAAGCAGCTTTTAATTTTTTCAACACTATTTTAAGGTCAAAATTATTAGCCCCTTTAAGCTATATTTTTTTTCGATAGTCTACAGAACAAACCATCATTATACAATAACTTGCCTAATTACCCTAACCTGCCTAGTTAACATAATTAACCTAGTTAAGCCTTTAAATGTCACTTTAAGCTGTATAGAAGTGTCTTGAAAAAATATCTAGTAAAATATTATTACTGTCATCATGGCAAAGATAAAATAAATCAATTAGGCTAATAGAAATGAGTTATTAAAACTATTATGTTTATAAACGTGTTGAAAAAATCTTCTTTCAATTAAACAGAAATTGGGGAAAAAAATAAACAGGGGGTTAATAATTCAGGGCGGCTAATGATTCTCACTTCAACTGTATATATATATATATATATATATATATATATATATATATATATATATACATACAGCAGGGAAAATAAGTATTGAACACTGCTATTTTTCTCAGAAAACATGATTCTAAAGGTGCCTTTGCCTAAGCAAAGAAAACATATCTAATTAGTACAAATTAAGTTATGTGTAATAAAATGAAATGACACAGAGAAAAAAGTATTGAACACATGAAGAAAGGGAGGTGTAGATAGGCAGTGAAAGCCCAGACAGCAGCTGAAATCTCTCAGTAGTTTTTTAGCAACCCTCTGCCCTCAGTGTAAATTAATATTAGCTGCTTCAAGATGAAACCAGGGTGGACATTTCAGCAAGACAATGATCCAAAACACAGCCAAGGACACTCTCAATTGCTTTCAGAGAAAGAAAATCAAGCTGTAGAATGGCCCAGCCAATCACCTGACTTGAATCCAATAGAAAATACAAAATTAAGGTCAGATTTGAAAGACGAGACCCACAGAACCATCAAGATTTTTACCTGAGCAATTAATGTGACTTCATTCTCCACACTCTCAGAAATAAAGGTACGCTAGTTGTCACTGGTGTGGTACCTTTTCAAAAGGTACACATTTTTACCTGATGGGTTCATATTGGTACCTCAAAAGTATATATTAGTACCTAAAAATTTTACGAGGAACACTTTTGTATTTTTTAGGTACTAATATGTACCCTTAAGGTATTATTATGGACCTTTTAAAATTGTACCTTTCGAAAAGATACCACCCCAGTAACAGATCGTGTACCTTTATTTCTGAGAGTGCATATGAGAGGTGTGTTTAAGCTGCCGTCACCAAAAAAGCCTTTTATATAAAGTATTAAATACGTTTCAGTAGTTCAGCACTTTTACCTTGTGTCATCCCACATAACAAAATTTCTCTGGCCCACACAATCAGTTTTTGCTAGGCCCACATGCCAAAGTGAATTACGGTACATGACTGGACCAAGTCTGGCTTCCATATAAGGGCCAAACATGGACCATATCTGGGCCAAGTCTCAGCCAAGTTAACAACCCATAACTGGGCCTGAACTGGGCCAGATATTGTATAGTGTGCCACGACTGCAATGAAGTTGATAAACCAATGAAGCATTTTGCTTTAGGCGTGCTTTGGGTGTGTTTTTTCCTGAAGCGACCTGATTGGTAGAATTTTTTCTTTACTCAAAAATAATTGAAATTTATTTTAAAAGTGGGTCATGATACGCCAAATTTACGTGGCCCACATTTATTTTTTAACATCTGGTCCAAATACTACATTTGATATCTGGCCCAAGTATTGCCACCTCTGCCAAACCTGGGCCATGTTTGGCCCACATGCTGTGTGCCAGTGCCAGACAAACGCCTGCAGTGCCCGCTTTATGCCAAATCTGGGCCAGAATTCGTTGCTACCTGGGATTTCATTGTTATTACACATAACTAATTTTTCAGATTTTTTAGTTTAGTTTTATTTTTATGTTTGTATTGTTTGGGTTTTTATCAAAATCTGGTTCAATTCCATGTCAACAGCTCCTTTAGAAATGTTATTCTCGGGAAAAAATATGACATGTTTAATACTTATTTTCCCCGCTGTATATGTATAGATATATTTCTTTTTTTTACACGTGAAAACACAACATCAGCTGAATAGAAAACAATGCATTGTATTTGTGTATCTAAATATTTAAATGTTGATGCTTTTAAATAGTTGTGACCCATTAAAGTTAAATATGTAGAAGCATAAATGGCCAATTATTTCACAGAGCAGCTAATGTTGTTATGTATTAACAATTTCAGCTGCTTTCATTAGTTTTAAAATTTGATTTTAAAGTTAAGGTTCTGCTACTATTAATGACCAAAAAAGTTCTAAAGCAAAAGCAGCTGAAACGCTTTTGTAAGTCTCCAACATGGAATAAGACAGAATATATGCATCTTTAAGGATTTATCTAAACCACAATCTGTCTGCAAAAAAACTTTAAATCCATAAGAAAGAGCTTGAGCACAGAGGCATCATTCATCAGTTTGTCTTCCCTCAATTTTTTCAACATTTAGCAGGGTTTAGAGACTGTATAGGATGCATTGGAATGCAAAGATAGATAAAAAGAGTCTTCTTCCTCACAGCAGGGGACTGCGAAAAAAGCATACACACATAAACTAAAATACAGGGTCCAACCCAACCCCCTTCACGCACACACAGAGAAATGGGTCCTGGACGAGAGAAAATGGGGGTGGAAAGAAATCCAATAGACTGAAAGAGAGAAAAAGAAGAATGAAAGCAGGAATAAACAATGCTGAAAGTGAAAAGGAAGTTGGAGTGAAAGAAATAAACTGTTTAAAAAGAGCAAAAGAACAAAATAATGAGAAAAAGACAAGAACAACACTGCAAAAATATCATCAAGGAAAGTCTTATTTTTAGAAAATACATACACATTGCATTCTAAATTATACATTTTGACTTAAAAACAATTGTCTTTTTATTATCATTATGAGGCACATTGAAACAAGTGATCGCTATAAAGTGCAAGCTGTTGTTCATGTTTAGATTTCTGCGCAAGATTTTAGAATGATACCTAAAGAGAATATAACGTTCCACCACTAGAATCTAAAGAAAGGATAAAGATTTCATTTAGGCATAAGTTATCTGCTGTTTGCTAAGTTTGCTGCTGTTTTGAGCCATTGTCCTTATTATTTTTGACCAATTATTTTTCAAATTGTAAAATCGGCCACAATTTTGATAACGATATTTTAATGGATTCTCAAAATGAGTATGTGTAATTGTTTCTTAGTTTAAAATATAATTTTTAATTTTTTTGAGAATGTCAGCTGATTTCAGGTAATTGCACATCTTGAAATATCAGCCCAGGCTCATTCTGATTATGTACAGTACCCATATACATTTCTGGAGAGAGCAAAATACGTCCCAGGAGCTATGTTTTTTGCAGTTTTTGTTTTCGCGAATTCACCAGAGGCCGCTGTGTATGCTTTTTTTTAGATCTCAAATTTCTCTCGCGAGTGCCATTCTTGCCTGCTGTTTTCACATAAATCTACCAGAGGTCGCTGTCAAATGACTGACTGACTGATCGACTGACCCACCCTCCCCCTTTCCCTAAACCCAACCGATAGTGTTTTCTAAAGCACCGATTGACCTGTCCATCCACTTCCCTAAACCCAACCACAGTGTTTTAAAAAGCAATCCAGAAAAAGAAAAGACCCCTGGTTTTTATAACATTTTAAGATTTATCCTGTTATTTACTTGTTTATTTCATTTTTTAGCTTTTGTTTTTGTCTTACCTGCTTTCTGGAAACGTTCTTCACCGGACTCGAACCCCATTGTTGCAGTCAACTCCGGTCAGCTGGTAAGCGTGAAAAGGAACAGCGTCATACCGCTCCTTATCGTTTGTTTTAAAGATGAAATGCATCCATACGTACTTCTGGCTACATAATTCACAATCTCCAGAAATTTATATAGTACGTTTTCAGAATGAGCCTATGTTGCGAAAGATGCAAAGCAAGCTCAAGTGAGGAATAAATATTTTAGTTTTAGTTTAGTTTTCTGCATTGATTTAAGCGATTTTGAAACAACGGTATTTTTACTGACTAGATCTTATAAATCAAAAATTCTTCAATTCAATTCACCTGTATCGCATTTTTTTGGACTGTTGAGGAAACTGGAGCACCCGGAGGAAACCCATGCGAACATGGGGAGAACATGCAAACTCCACACAGAAACGTTAACTGGCCCAGCCGTGACTCGAGCCAACGACCTTCTTGCTGTGAGGTGACAGTGCTAACCTCTGAGCCATCAAAAAAAAAAAAAAAAAAAAAAAAAAAAAAAAAATATATATATATATATATATATATATATATATATATATATATATATATACAGTATATTAATATTCATTATTCATTTATTTATTTATTTTTTACAAAATTGCCTAATATGCAGTGCTTATCAAAATGGGTTTTATATACTTTTAAGCTTTTTTTTTTAATGTTGCAGGAGTATTTAATTTTGCTAGTCAAGTACATTTTTCTTACCTCATTGAGAGATTTGCATTTATTTCGAATTTTTGGCTTGTTTTTAATATACTTTTAAAAAGTAAGCTCAAGTACACTGCTAAAAATGCTTTTCTTACCTAGATTTTTTGTCTTGTTTTAGTCCAAATATCTAAAAAAATTTAAATCAAGAAAACTTTTCTAGACAAGCAAAACATATTGTCTTGTTTTAAAAAAAAATTTGCCAAAAATAAGTGAGTTTTTCCTTAAAACAAGCCAAATAATTATGTCAAAATAAAAAACAAGATTATTTTGCCTACTCCATTGGCAGATTATTTTGCTTGTTTTAAGGAAGAACTCACTTAAAATTGGCATATTATTTCTGAAAGCAAGACGGTATATTTTGCTTGCTTAGAAAATGCTTCTTGATATAAGAATTTTTAGATATTTGGACTAGAAAGAAGACAAAAAAATCCAAGTTAGAAAAGCATTTTTTTTTTTGCAGTGTAGTGCTTTTTTCAGTAAAGAAAATAACAAAAATAAAAGTCAAAATCTGCCTAAATCTCTTGTTTCACATTTGTATTCCATCAACTTTTTTTAACTTTTTGTTTTAAAAATCAGGCATGAGCTAATAAAAATTATAATGAACATCAAACTCACTTTTCAAGTTACTAAGTGAGAAGTTGCACTCATATACTCTCAATTCTTAAGAAAGTGATGATAATTAAAGCTGAACGAATGTGATGCTAATCCTCTTTTACCCAGTGTGAGTGAGATACAGGTTGTTGCGGTTTCAGCAACGAGCAGAGACTGTCGATGGGCGCTTTGTGCAGGGCTCTGAAAGGATCCGCCAGTCTGGGCCGATGGGACGCAGTTACGGGGGTCGCAGTGGTCAGGCTGGTATAAATACTTCTCATTGTGTGCATTAAGGAGATGCTCCCAGCAGGGAGTCTATTAAGCTCCAGAGGAAACACTAACACCCAGTGCGGCTCCTGGAGAAACACCTCACGTCTCGCTGACAGAAACAAGCTGAGAGTGAGGAGATGATGAGTGCAGAGAGGAGAAGAGCCAGAATGTTCCTGGTTGTTCATTTATGAATTACGCAAGAAAAGTTGCTCCAACTTTACTCTGTGGTCCACTTTCTGAATACATACATAAAATTGGGGGAGAAAGAGGCAAAAACACTAGGGAACTTTCATCAAGCAGGTGAATGTTAAAAAAAAACTTTTTCTTACTAACAATAGTTATATAGGTTGCATTTTGTTACAGTAATAAAACAAATAAATATATTTGTTATTATGAATATTAAAAGTAACATTATTCTCATTATTACTATAAAAATACTGTATTATTTATACATTCCTTTGTATCTAGTATACTGTAAATGGTGCTTTTATGCTGAATCATTAAATGAAGTAAGAATTGTCAAGTGAAACATCAGCTCACAATATATGTCATGAGAATTAGACAGTAAAGTTGTTTAATAGTTATAATTTTTATTTTATTTTATTTAATTTTATTTATTTTATCACCAGGGCATATTTTTTGGAGATCAACATTATTATTATTATTAACATTTTATAGGATTTTTATAGGATTCCATGTACTCTAAAGGCTTTTCACACCAAGTCCAATTACTACTTCATAACAATAAATATAATATAATATAATATAATATAATATAATATAATATAATATAATATAATATAATATAATATAATATAATATAATATAATATAATATAATATAATATAGGGCAACGCAGTGGCGCAGTAGGTAGTGCTGTTGCCTCACAGCAAGAACGTCGCTGGGTCGCAGGTTCGAACCTCGGCTGGGCTGGGTCAGTTGGCATCTCTGTGTGGAGTTTGCATGTTCTCCCTGCGTTCGCGTGGATTTCCTCCGGGTGCTCCGGTTTCCCCCACAGTCCAAAGACATGCAGTACAGGTGAATTGGGTAAGCTAAATTGTCCATAGTGTATGAGTGTGAATGTGTGTGTGGAAGTTCCCAGAGATGGGTTGCGGCAGGAAGGGCATCCGCTGCATAAAATCGTGCTGGATAAGTTGGCGGTTCATTCCGCTGTGGCGAGCCCGCAAGGGACAAAGCCGACAAGAAAATGAATGAATGAATAACATAATATAATATAATAATATAATATAATATAATATAATATAATATAATATAATATAATATAATATAATATAATATAATATAAGGCAACCCAGTGGCGCAGTAGGTAGTGCTGTTGCCTCACAGCAAGAACGTCGCTGGGTCGCAGGTTCGAACCTCGGCTGGGCTGGGTCAGTTGGCGTTTCTGTGTGGAGTTTGCATGTTCTCCCTGGGTTCGCGTGGGTTTCCTCCGGGTGCTCCGGTTTCCCCCACAGTCCAAAGACATGCAGTACAGGTGAATTGGGTAAGCTAAATTGTCCATAGTGTATGAGTGTGAATGTGTGTGTGGAAGTTCCCAGAGATGGGTTGCGGCTGGAAGGGCATCCGCTGCGTAAAATCGTGCTGGATAAGTTGGCGGTTCATTCCGCTGTGGCGACCCCGCAAGGGACAAAGCCGACAAGAAAATGAATGAATGAATGAATAATATAATATAATATAATATAATATAATATGGTGACGCGATGGCACAGTAGGTAGTGCTGTCGCCTAACAGCAAGAAGGTCGCTGGTTCAAGCCTCGGCTGGGTCAGTTGGCGTTTCTGTGTGGAGTTGGCATGTTCTCCCTGCGTTCACGTGGGTTTCTTCCGGGTGCTCCGGTTTCCCCCACAGTCCAAAGACATGCGGTACAGGGGAATTGGGTAGGCTAAATTGTCCGTAGTGTAGGAGTGTGTATGAGTGTGTATGGATGTTTCCCAGAGATGGGTTGCGGCTGGAAGAGCATCCGCTGCACATGTGCTGGATAAGTTGGCAGTTCATTCCGCTCTGGCGACCCCGTATTAATAAAGGGACTAAGCCAAAAAGAAAATGAATGAATGAATAATAAAATAAAATAAAATATTATATATGGCGGTTCATTCTGCCATCAGAGACTAAGTAAAAAAAAAAGAATAAATTAATAAATATAATATCATTTTCTTTTGTTTTGAAACCACTTTCAACATGTCTTTTATTTTATAATAATAATAATAATAATAATAATAATAATAAAAATAATCTTAAATGATAAATGCATTGAAAACCAATCAGAATCCTGATTTAACAATTTTAAAAACCCTTCCTAATTTATTATATTATGGTTGTTGTTAAAGTTATACAGTTAACATGGTGTAAAAATTAATTGAGAATTTTCAAAATCAACAACAACAAAAAAAAAAGAAAAGAAAAGGACCTTTTATATGACGTGTCCCAATATATCATCACAAACTTGAAATCATCTCCTTTTAGTGGTTTTAAAGTATCTTGGTGTGCGTTTTCTTGTCACAACAGAGTACAAGTTTAAAAAAAATAGTGAGAAGGAAGAAAGAGGAAAGAGTGGCTGATGGGAATTGGGGGCTTTTGTACACAGCAGAATATCTCGGGATACCACTCTTAGGAGGATAAGATGGGCAAACATGAAATCAAAGTGAAAAAGCCCTACAAAGGGGTGGCAGTGGAATGATTAGAGGAAGGGGGTGCAGGGGGTTCTTTTTTTACTTGTGGCTCCTTCCCAAAAAGTGCTGGGCCCCTCAGTGCCATGAAAAGATCCCTTATGCAGAAACTGGCTGTTCCGCCTGCCTCAGATTAGGCCCCAAACAGCCCGTCACCCAGGACAGAATATATATCTTTTATTTTATTACGCACTTGTGCATCAGTTAGCCATGAGATTCCCTTGGTGGTAGGCTATCCTGGATTGTTGTTCACAGCCAAGCCAGAGCAAAGAAAGCATGTTTGAACATATGCATGCATATACATGATGTGCTTCAAAATAATATTTAACAAAGACACACCATCAATCAAGTGCTGCTATAAGGAATAGGCTTTATTGTTAATAAAAAGTGCATTAGCGCTTCTTACATCATTGTGAAAGGTCTACACGCAGTAGTATGTTACTAGATGAATGTATAAGCTAAATGTAATAAAAAAAAAAAACATACAATCTGCAAACTCTCTCAGCATATGTCATGCTGGCTTTAGAGTCAGTCATTAAACTATCATTTAATAACTGCTAATATATTCCATTCACTCAATCCTTTTACGATAATACTGATAATACAACCTGTCTCTTTGTTTTTACATGAACAGTCAATGTGTACTGTAGCTACTTATCCCTCTTTGATTCTCGTGAGTTTAATGTGAAAATAACAGCTTTTATGGAATATATTTAGCCATATTTAGTTTCTAATAAAAATTGATAAAGATAAACTTTAAGTTTTAACTTCATTGAAAGGAATAGGTCTTACACTCGGGAGTGATTCAAACTATTCATTCGTCTCGAATCGCATATGTCGTTTTTGATTCACTAAATGAATCGGCTCACACGAGTCTTTCACGCTAGATTCCCTCACAGATCACGCTTATCTCAAAGTAGCGGAATCAAAGTTTATGTCTGCTTTTAATGCACAAAAAAGAACTGTCTCACGGCAATCAAGACTTCTTCCACCACTGGGCGTGCTGAATGTTTCACTAAATTAGAAGAGTTGATTTATTCCACCAGGAATCGGACTCGTCGGACTTCACATGTTGTGGGGTAAGTTTTCCCAAAACAGTCTTTCAAGCGAATTGCGGCCGCAAGTTCCATCGCACAAGAATTAGACCTCACTGAATATGAGTAAATAAATCGTACTAGAAACAAACATATTTGTGTATGACGTCGGATATATTTTAAGCTTAGCATTTCAGGGACGTGTCATGTGACCTGTCGTTGTTTATTAGCAACGTGGGACATTCTAAAACGCTTATCGTGGCTTACCTAAACATCAACCAGTGAAACTCAAATTTATGTTAAACTTTAGTTGTAATTAACACTAACTACTGTCAAAAGAGCGAATCCTAATTCCATAGATAAAGTGAAAAACATCACATAAGCGTTTTCTCCACCATTGAAGTACATTATAAGGTAAAAGCCTAATGTGTCTTTATGTACCTTAACAATCGGGGGAATCAAATTTCTATCAATTCTTACTCATGACAAACACTTTCTGATGTCAAAAGAAAGAGCTCTAATTTTAGTGAGTGAAATTTTTCACGTTATGTGCTTGACAGATTTTGACAACTAGTTCAACATTTTTGTATGTAATGAATCGAGTAATGATATTGATTATAGTTTTATATGGAGTGACTATTCAGCATTCACAAGTTTAGTTAATTTTGACATAAGCAAATGATAATGCTACAAACAGCAGAGAGTTGTATGAAAGCATTTGATGCATGTCCAAAAGCATTTGCAATTTGTTGGAAGGAATGAGAAACTGCTATTACAGGGCTCGAAATGAACTTTTTTTACTTGGTAGCACCGGTGCTCCCAACTTCATAAATTTAGGAGCACCAGAAAAAATTTACAAGCTTATTGATATCTGTGCAATAATTCCAAAATGAATGTCTAATAATTATAAAATATTATTAATGATGATGTCAATATTACTTACAATGAATAACATTTCTCATTATCATGCTGCCCTAAATGTGCTTGAATGCGAGTTATGTACTGTAAAAGGTCCTGCTGTTATGAAAAATAAATTTATGGTTTGCATCAAACAAAAATGAAACATTGCAGTAAGAAATATTTATTTTGCACTATTGTTTTTATATGCATGTCAATTTAATAAATATTATTTCTGCTACAAAACAAACGTAAGATTATAATAAATCATTTAATCCAATGCTGAAAGCAGTCATCAGTAAATAGAAAATAATATACATCTCAAGAAAGAATGGACCAAAGAAAGTAAGAAAAGTCTCACTTCCCAATCTTTAAAAGTTTTTGTTTCGGTTTGTGTCATTGTAAATGCACAGTCTCGTTATGCAGTGATTTTCATTTTTCTGTGTTTGTGGAAAAGCAGATGAGTCAGCCGACCCACGATAAGAGCAGGCAGAGCAGGATTCTCGCGATGACCACCAGCGCAAATACCGTTCTTTGTTATGAGCCGCAGATTCAGTTTAAACTTAGTAAAGGCGAGCTTCTGTGGCGATGATGTGTACAGTGTTAGATTTTACATTTAGCGGACATTTGCGCTGAACATGCTGTGAATCCAGCGCATCGAGATTTGGGCACCTTCTCCGAAAACACTCGAGTGATCTCGGCTGGCGCCCTTAAAAGCTCCTTGTTTTCTGACAGCGGAAAGCCTTGAGTGATTGACCGCTAATATGAACCAATATAGCGGCAGGGAAGTCCGATTCAGCACGTTTTTAGAAAAAATCGAAACAAGTCGCACTGCAACCATTATACTGTATGCAGTCGCACAAATGCTCCCAAATATATTAAGAGGTCGCATAAATTAAATTTCAGGTGCATATGCGACCAAAATGGTCGCAATTTCGAGCCCTGTATTATAATGTGCACAAATGACTAATTGTTTTGAGAAATGCATTAACTGGTCAATTTTGGTGCATGTGCTGGCTTTGGCCTCTAAAAAGATGATGGTGAGTTTTGCTGTATCTTCTCCTGTTTTAGTAATCTTAGCCTGATTTTTTTTTTTATTTGGGTAACACTTTATTTTGATGGTCCATTTAAGTATTAGTAGACTGTCTGCTTAATATCTGTTGATACTGCTTCTTCAACAGACATTTAACTGACTATAAGCTTTACAAGTATATGTCAACTTACGCTAACCCTAACCACAACCTTACAGTCTTCTTATAATCTAATGAGAATTAGTTGACATGTAGATGCAATGTAACAAATTCAACAAACAGACCATCAAAATAAAGTGTGACCATCATATGTTCTAATCTATCAGTAGCTAAGAGTGTTTAGTCATTGAACTAAAATGTGCAGTGGAAGGATGAAATTGTAAAAGCACTGTACATGGCATTACAATATTTAGCTAGGATGATGGGAAAGCCAAAATGTGCTAGACTTATGTCTGAGCTTTTTTTTCACGAGCCCCCTGGTTGCTCCTTTGTAGACCCTTGGCCAGACGTCTTACTATAAAGAGATGTCATGCACCAAAAAGGGCCGTTTTTTCGAAGGCAATGGTGCTTAGTTTTTAAAGGCACCTGGTTCTTTTCCCAGTGTCAGGAGATTGATGTCATAGGTAATATACTGGCTATGAGGCGAAAGGACAATTTATGGTTTATGCAGTTGAAAAGTGAAAAATCAGCCAGGTCGTTACCATCACCGGGGCGCTTTTCTATGTTTTCTGAGAGAGAGAGGGTGAGACGTTTGGGTGGAAAATGCATAGACCTGGTTTTGCTTTGGCCAAAGGAATCATTTTTATTTTTAAAGGGATCCATCTGCGTTTTTTTTAATGCAGTGGAGGTACCGTCTGCTCCCTAAATCTTCCATCCCATAACCACTATGAAATAATCCCCTGACAGCTTGCCAAACTGAGAGAGGGGGTGGGATGCAGTAACCAAAGCCGCCTTTGTTCACCCTAGTCACTCAACTGACATTTGCTCTGACTATGTTTCTCAAATGAATGAATTGTGAATCTATTGGTGAGATTTGCTTTAATTATTCCTTACTTGGTAAATGTTTATGCATCAGCTGCATGTGTTAAAGTCTGACATATATGTTCTTTATATACAGTATGTTTATCCTCAGCACACCTGATTTACCTCAGTTGTTTAAATGACAGCTTGGATTAGCACTTTGCAGGTGCCCATGCATTCGAGTACATTAGCTTTTTCCTATTGATGCTGATGATGTCACATATTAGGTCATAGCAGTGTGAGGGTCCCTTGGGATTCTACTGCTTAAAATTGTGCCAGTTAATGTCACATGTTCACAGACTGTCGCCTGTTTGTTTAGCAGACTCTCTGAATAGGAACCACACTTTTAAACAGGCCTGTGTGTTTACCCGACCAATGCTGCTGATGTCACTGTCTGCAACACGAGTGATTAATGTCTGCATTCACAAACTTGGACCAAAAAGAGAGAGGAGGAAGATGGGGGAGAAGTATAGAAGGCCAAACCTGTAAATGAACAACTCATGCTGAATTTCTTATTTTTCTGTCTACTTATTGTATGATTTACAGCACTTGATTTGTGAAGGTATAGAGAGGGTTTGTTTTCTGTTCATCAGAGATCATTTCGGAAATATCATTGATTTTAACCTCTGACATTATTTTGTCTTCTTTTAAAGAGTTTTTGTTGCAAGTAGAATAAAATTGAATCACAATTATGATTTGGTGAGAGATTAGATAGTGTTTTGAGATAATTGCTGTTTAAAATAAGAGTTTTGTTTAAGGTCATTTACATTGTTTTGGAAATTACACTTTGCTCAGATTTTAGCTTTTTGAAATTATTTTTATGAAATATCTGTCCATCCATATATTTCTGTTTTATTCATTTCATTTATCCATCCATCCATCCATCCATCCATCCATCCATCCATCCATCCATCCATCCATCCATCCATCCATCTACTGTTTATTCTACCTGTCTATTTTTTCCTCATCCATCCATTTGTTTTGTTCTATCAGCCTGTTGATCCATCCATCCATTATCCATGTTTTTATTCCATCTACTATCCATCCTTCCATCCATCCATCCATGTTTTTTGTTTCATCCATCCATCCATCCATCCATCCATCCATCCATCCATCCATCCATCCATCCATCCATCCATCCAGGCTAGTTTAGATCCATCTATCATCTATTGTTTATTCTACATCCATCCATTTGTTTTTGTTCTATCAACCTATTGATCCATCCATCCATCCATCCATTGTTTATTCTACCAGTCTATTTTTTTCCTCCTCCATCCATTTGTTTTTGTTCTATCAACCTATTGATCCATCCATCCATCCATCCATCCATCCATCCATCCATTGTTTATTCTACCAGTCTATTTTTTTCCTCCTCCATCCATTTGTTTTGGTTCTATCAGCCTATTGATCCATCCATCCATCCATCCATGGCTAGTTTAGATCCATCCATCCATCATCTATTGTTTATTCTACCAGCCATTTATTTGTTTTTGTTCTATCAACCTATTGATCCATCCATCCATTGTTTATTTTGCCAGTCTATTTTTTCCTCATCCATCTATTTGTTTTTGTTCTATCAGCCTATTGATCCATGTTTTTTTGTTTCATCCATCCATCCATCCATCCATCCATCCATCCATCCATCCATCCATCCATCCATCCATCCATCCATCCATCCATCAGTCCATCCTTCCATCCAGGCTAGTTTAGATCCATCCATCATCTATTGTTTATTCTACATCCATCCATTTGTTTTTGTTCTATCAACCTATTGATCCATCTACCATCCATCCATCCATCCATCCATGTTTTTTTGTTCCATCCATCCATTCATCCATGTTTTTTTTGTTCCATCCATCCATCCATCCATCCATCCATCCATCCATCCATCCATCCATCTAGTTTAGATCCATCCATCATCTATTAGGCTAGTTTAGATCCATCCATCATCTATTGTTTATTCTACATCCATCCATTTGTTTTTGTTCTATCAACCTATTGATCCATCTACCATCCATCCATCCATCCATGTTTTTTTGTTCCATCCATCCATCCATGTTTTTTTGTTCCATCCATCCATCCATCCATCCATCCATCCATCCATCCATCCATCCATCCATCCATCCATCCATCCATCCATCCATCCATCCATCCATCCATCCATCCATCCATCCATCCATCCATCCATCCATCCATCCATCCATCCATCCATCCATCCATCGTTTATTCTACCATCCATCCATTTGTTTTTGTTCTATTAACCTATTGATCCGTCCGTCCGTCCGTCCGTCCGTCCGTCAGTCCCTATATTTTTTTCCTTGTCTATCCATTTGTTTTTTGTTCCATCAGTCTATTGATTCATCCATCCATCCATCCATCCAGGCTAGTTTTAGATCCATCCATCCATCCATCCATCCATCCATCCATCCATCCATCCATCCATCCATCCATCCATCCATCCATCCATCCATCCATCCATCCATCCATCCATCCATCCATCCATCCATCCATCCATCCATCCATCCATCCATCCATCCATCCATCCATCCATCCATCCATCCATCTATTGTTTATTCCACCATCCATCCAGTTGTTGTTTGTTCTACCAGTCTATTCATTTCCTCATTTATCCATCCATCTGTAGTTCTGCTGTTAATTTTGTCTATCCAAATATTATATTGTTGTTTTATCTGTTTCTATTCTTTCTATTTTCCATCTGTCTTTGATCATCTTTCTTTCTTATGTTGTCTTTCATTTCTTATGTCCATCCATCCTTATTCTTATTCTCTTTTTTTCCCTTCTCTTCTCTTCTCCTTCTCTTCTCTTCTCTTCTCTTCTCTTCTCTTCTCTTCTCTTCTCTTCTCTTCTCAATGCAAGTAGAAAACTTGTCATTTCAAGGACACTTGGAACGATTTGGAGGCATCATTACAGTTAAGAGCGCATGTTAAGAGCATCTGTAGTGGTAAAATGAAGAGCGAGGCTTCTGCCATTTAAACACTTCAGCCAATCAGACGTCCTGTCAAGCACACGAGGGGAAGTGTCAAGGTATTTGTGCTGTGATTAACATAAGTGCTTTCCTCTGTTCCACCGCTGGTATAACTAATTAAAAAAGCCAATTATCCCACTCAGGCTGGATTTCCAAGAGCCACGTCCCAAAGGTTAACAGACAGCTTTAATCTGTTTTAACCCATGCCGCTCTCTGGCTCAGGCTGACTGTATCTAACAACCACACAGACAGTAAGCATTATCATAAGATCTGATCCCAAAGGGGCATGTGGCGCTCCTATTGGCTGAGCATCTCATGAATAAACAGTAGCATGTTATGCAGGCAGACATATCTTGTCCTGGTGTAAACCAGTCATGGATTTGTCAGGCCTGTGCTCTGCTAGATACATGCATTGGTACATTACCACATCTACACATTCATGGTCATCTTACTCACTGAAATTTAACTAGCTCTGCAACATTTCCCAGAGCCTTGCGCTAACATTCTCTTAACCATAACAAATCTCAGAGGTCTGATCTTTGGGTGGAGGAATGTTGCACAGCCAAGGACTTGCCCGACCGGCAGACCAAACTTTTCCATCCTCCAGCCTGCCATGACAGATTCACTGTAATCTATCAGATCAAAGGAGAACAGGCCAATACGATTCCCATAATCCAGTGTAAGGGTGACTTTTGCACATGTTATACTGGCGAAAAAAGATAAAACTGATTTTCTTTTAAGCCTCCACTGTCTAGTCAAATAAGTTATCACAAAAGCAAGTGCACAGTGACTTGTTTTTATTGCACCAGTCTTTTTGCATTTCACTTTTTCATACAATCTCTCTTTTAAAACAAATGATGGGCTTTTTCAATAAAAAATGTTTCTTTGTTTTAAACTTATTAAAATAGTTACACATAATAGAGAGCAAAACACACAGATTTCTGTACCAAAAACAGACATGGGCCCAATCCCAATTCTATTTTTATACCCCTACTCCTTCCCCTTCCCCTTGGCCCTTGAAACAAAGTGTGAAGGGGAGGGACTTCAAAATTTACCCCTAAGAAATGGGACAGCACTACAACACCCACACACGTCATCATATGTCATCGCGATCTCTTGCTTCATATGAGATCGACGACGGCGACTGCTGTAGTTATTCCAGTTGTGTTATCTTTTGGTATTTATCTTCAGGAAATCACTGAAGGCATAAATCATGTTATCATAATGATATAATGTGGCAATGAGCTTGTAACTGTACTGTGCATTTACACCGTGGCCATATTAATCTATGTAAACTAGAGGTGTGAACCTACACTGGTCTCACGGTTCGGTTACGATTATCATGCCATCGATTTGGTTCAATTCGATATCTCAGTGCATCACGGTGCATTGATGATGCTTTCCATACACAGTTTTATATTTTCTTCACAGCACAGCAGTTCTTGTATTAAAATTTATAAATATATTTATATACTATTTGTAAAACAATTTTGTCCTTTAATACAAACACTCAGAAATATAAACTGTACCTTTAAACAACACGATCATTTATAGCACAAATATAAATATCCCGCTCGCTTTTTAAGCCTTGTCTACCAAGTTCTTTCTTACATCCCTTTGATTGGTCACACGCTCAACAGAAAGGGCTGCGATTGGTTCTTACACGCTTACTTCCATTCTTTTAATGAAAACACACGCAGTGAAATTGTGAACAGTTTCTGAGTTTTTAAGTAGTTGGAGCGTTGTAAATACTTGCGTTCGCCTCCCTCGCTATAGTATGCTACGGCGACATATCGCATATGAGATAAATGACGTCAGTACATAATAACCGGTTATGATTATAACTGAACCGATACCGAATTGTCTGTGTCTGCATCAATTTTCACACCCCTAATATAAACACTAAAAAACAACTTTAACATTATAGTAAACACTGTAAAAAGCTCATTCCCAGCCCCTAGACTTTTCTGACAGATTATTCGAGTGTCATCGAGTGTTGTGGGGCCTCTATACAGAATTTATTATTAGGGATTATAGATAGCGAAATTTAGCGGCTTTTATTTTAGCGTTTTTTTTTAAAAGCATGATGGTAAAACATGAATGAATGTATTAAAACGTATGTTTGTTAGTTGTAATAATGACAAAATACTAATTTGTGCATCTCCCTACTTCCGTGTGCAGCTATGCTGGCATTGTAAATGGTGTATTCTGGGATATTTTCTTACCCCTTGGTTTCGAGTGTGGTCCTCAAAATTCTCAGTTTGAAGGACTATCTATCCCTTCACCTTAGCCCTATGCCTTTAAGCTAAAGAGAATTGGGACACCCCTATCCCTTCACATGGTGTAAGGGGAAGGGCTAAGGGTTAGAATTGGGTTTGTAGGGGTGTCAAAACTAATCACCGCGATGCAGACGTGGACAATTTGGTATCGGTTCAGTAATAATCATAACCGGTTATGGAGGCGAGCGCGAGTATTTACAACGCTCCAACTGCTTTAAAACGCAGAAACTGTGCACAATTTCACTGCGTGTGTGTTTGCTGGACAGTCTTTCACTGACACTTACAGCAGAAGCCCCTATTTCACTGCGATTGAGAGAATGAAAGTAAACTCCATTTCTTTCTCTCTCACTGTGGCCCATTTGACCTGCTGGCGTGACTTTTCCTCTCCTCTCGGCTGTTACAGCGATACTTCTGGATACAGACACGAGCGGGAGTCTGCAGAGTTTTTTTGTGCTGTGAAGAAAATATAAAATTGTGTATGGAAAGCATCGTCAATGCACAGAGTTATCGAATTGAACCGAATCGATGGCATGACAATTGTAACCGAACCGTGAGACCAGTGTAGGTTTACACCTCTATGGGATTGGGCCATAGATTTCTGCATCAGCATTGGTCCTGGTGATAACTACGGATTTTACGGATTTTAACCATTTCAATTACAGTTTGTATACGCAATGCTACAGTTGTTCTTGTTGTTTTTCGTAATAATAAAATAATTCAATTCAATTCTTTTCCTTGTCAAAAGGTTTGTGATTAGAAACGACAGTTAATTTAATGCATTTAATATTTTTTCTTTTTGAGGTTAGAAATGCTGGTAGGTAAGTAAGTCATTTGACAAACATCTCAACACGTGGGTTTAGTGGGTTATAGTTTAGTTCCTTTTTCTTCAACACATCTGTCTGGAAGTTTCTAGAATACCTAGAAAGAGCTTGATTAGCTAGTTCTGGTGTGTTTAATTGGGTGTTGGAACGAAAATATGCAGGACACCTGCTCCCAGGTCCGAGTTTGGACACCCCTGGTCAAGAGATACACCATAGATATTTACATTAGATGTTGCCTACGCTGTTGTTGCCTATTGTAAGCAATGCGCCAATAGAGCCGCCATTTTAGTACAGGGTATCGCTTCTTTGAAAGGAATGTGGGACCAAGGTGCAGTGGAGGACTGGCCATCCAGAGCCAGAGATAGAATATATACACATGTATACATTTATCTATGAGAGTTTTCCCAGTGGTCAATAAGCAAACACTTATTTTTATTTTGAAATTTATAATTTTACATCACTTTTCTACATTGATGGATATGTGATCGCACGGGCATTGCTAACAAAGAGCATGTGTTTGTGTTCATTGAACTGTATTATCCTCCCTCCCTGTTAAATTTGATCTAGTCCTGAGGGGAGGTGTCCTGGAACACACCTCCTCTCTCCTGCTTTTACTTCTAATTCTAACAGAGGGAGCAATTTGTTTCCTGGGTTTCCTGGCTTCCTGGGATTTTTAATGACCACAGAGAGTCAGGACCTCGGTTTAACGTCTCATCCGAAAGACTGCGCTCACTGAGCAGTATAGAGTCCCCGTCACTAGACTGGGGCATTAGGACCCGCAGGTTGGTCGCTCCCTGCTGGCCTCACTAACACCACTTCCGGCAGCAACCTAGCTTTCCCATGTGGTCTCCCATCCAGGTACTGACTGGGCGCAGCCCTGCTTAGCTTCAGTGGGCGACCATTTGAGAGTTGCAGAGAGCTAGCTGCCGGCACTTTAGCACAAAAGTTTGTAACATAAAAAAACGAAATCTCAACTATGAAATGTTTTGCTTTTGTGCTTTGTTTTCTTTGTTTGCTCGTTACTACACCCGTACACAGTGCTAAAGTCCAACATCTTCACATTGGCTTTAGTCTTGACTAGTACGGTTGAATGACTTTTGTCCTGGGAGCACTGTACAAATGTGGCCGCTGTATTGACGCATGCTCAGGGTTTTTATGCGCAATCTAGTGTATATATCTATGGAGATACACCAGATAAGAGGGTGTGCACCAACCCTTGTATTTTTGGTTTTCCAGATTAGGTTGGAGGGGATTATTTTTGGATATTAGCAAGACTGTTTTGGTTTTGATTGTTTTTCTTTCTTTAGTGCCACCCATAACTTTCTAAGAATCCTGTTGTTTATTGTTTCTAAAATTGTAAATATTGTGAAAAACTCACTCACTGTTTCACCATCACCACTTGTAAATAAAAGAACAAAGAAAACTACCACTCATCCTCATACCATTTAATAAGTATATACATACCTGAAATACCCATACTAATACACCCACATAATCCTAATTTCATAATTTGCAGTGCTTGCCACTTTATTAGGTACATCTTACTAGTACCAGGTTGGACCCACTTTTGCCTTTAGAACTGCCATAATCCTTCATGGCATAGATTCAACAAGGTACTGGAAATATTCCTTAGATATTTTGGTCCATATTGACATGATAGCATCACGGAGTTGCTGCAGATTTGAGACTGCACATCCATGATATGAATCTCCCGTTCCACCACATCCCAAAGGTGCTCTATTGGAATGAGATCTGGTAACTGTGGAGGCCATTTGAATTCAGGGAACTCATTGTCATGTTCAAGAAACCAGTCTGAGATGATTCGCGGTTTATGACATGGTGCATTATCCTGCTGGAAGAAGCCATCAGAAGATGGGTACACTGTGGTCATAAAGGGATGGACATGGTCAGCAACAATACTTAGGTAGGCTGTGGCGTTGACATGATGCTTAATTGGTACTAATGGGCCCAAAGTGTGCCAGGAAAATATCCCCCACACCATTACAGCACCACCAGCAGCCTAAACAGTTGATACAAGGCAGGATGAATCCATGCTTTCATGTTGTTGATGCCAAATTCCGATCCCACTATCCGAAATCGAGACTCAATCAGACCAAGCAATGTTTTTCCAATCTTCTATTGAACCTGTGTGAATTGTAGCCTCAGTTTTCTGTACTTAGCTGACAGGAGTGGCACACGGTGTGTGTGTGTGTGTGTGTGTGTGTGTGTGTGTGTGTGTGTGTGTGTGTGTGTGTGTGTGTGTGTGTGTGTGTGTGTGTATATAATTAGTTTTTTATTTACAATTTTGAATACTTAAAAATACAATAGGTGCCATTTTGCTTAACTGTCACAGAACTGCAGTTTTAATGTACGTTTACATTTGCAATTTTGCAGTCTTGTCATGGGTACAATATTTTTTTCTTTATGCAAAAGATTTAAGAAAGGACATGAGGGTAAAATAAAAAATCAATACACATACATATTTTGCAAAAATGTATGCATGAACAGAGCTGAAATTATCCAAAAAAAAAAAGAAGGACAAATAAGCATTTACAAGTGTTAAACCAGGCTTTATTCTCATAGAAACACCCCTTTTCTCAGACTGTGAAAGGAGATGTTGCCCATAGAGGCTTATGTAAATGGATTATTCACCCTCAACTCCAATTCTACAGGTTCGTCCGACCAGCCCAACTATAAGTAGATCTATATTTAACAGTAGCATAGCTCTGGAATGCAGCCATCTACCAGGCGTCTTAAGAATGACAATTAGCATATTGTGTCTGACAGCTCAATCATATTGCACGGCACTTGCAGAGATCGGGCCTTTGATTCGCTTAAGTAGGGAACAATTACAGACTGTGTCCATGCACGTTTTTTTTATAGATCCCCCTGTACAATCCCACTGTACTGTAGTTTACACCCCCCTCAACATTCACACAGCTTAGACAGATGGCGCACAGTGAATCGAGATGCCATTGAATGTGTGTGAATATTTTTCAGACTGGATGGGTTGATGCTATTATATACTGTATATGCAGCTCCGGGAAAGAATAATAATAATAAAAAGTAAGAGACCACATCAAAATATTATTTATTTAATTTATTAATTTATTCTAGAGTTGCCATTAATAGATTTTTTAATAGAGTCAATTGTTCATTTGTATTTTATTTTATAAACTACCTGTATAAACGGCAGGTCTTCGAATTTTCAAAAAAAAAAAGATAATTTACAATTTTACAGCATTTATTTGCAGAACATGACTATAGGTGAATGTGAAGTATTTCATCTTTTCAGACCTCGACGATATTGTCTGATGTAAAAAAATGTAATCATGATTTTTTTTCAGCCTGATCTCATGACAAAACATACTTTTTCTATTTACATTTTGTCAGTTGAGTGGCTAATTCGTACAATTTTACGAAATTGTACGATTTTAAAAAGGTAGGGTTAGGGTTGGGCCGATAGACGATGCCATCGTCTATCGCCGATGGCTGATAGACATCACGATGCTGAGCCAGCATCGCCAATTCTCCGCCCCGCCCCGCCCCGCCCCCACCGCAAACCCGCTCGTGAAAAATACACACTCAGGCCCTGTTTACACTAATACAGCTTTGTTTTAAAATGGCGTTTTAGAACGAAAATGACCCACGTTCACACTGGTGTTTCATCTAGCATTTCTGAACAGCCCTCCGTCCACTGTAAACGCACATCACGTGACCACACACACACACAGACAGCCACACACAGACACACACACTGTCATGCGCTCGTCTGAGCTCCAGAGAACAGTGTACATCGGACAGTTTATCAAGGGTTTATCACTGGTTTGTGTCTCACTATAGTTGTTAAGCGTGATATTTAATTAATCTAGTCTCTATCCAGAATTCCCAGAGATGGGAAGGGCATCCGCTGCATAAAATCGTGCTGGATAAGTTGGTGGTTCATTCCACTGTGGCGACCCCGCAAGGGACAAAGCCGACAAGAAAATGAATGAATGAATGAGTCTCTATCCAGGGCTTAATTTGTGCCAGAACACGCCGGATCCGGATCCGGCACCTCATTTTACCGATCTCCCTCCTCAACCGCCCTCCTCCCCTGTCCGCTGTTCATTTTCACTTTCTTCCGTGACTCCCCAACCCTCTTCACTTTTGTCCGCAACACCCCCGCGCCGCTCACTTTTGTCCACGACACCCCTCCGCCACCCGGATTCGTTATGAATTAATTAATTATTCATAAAATAATTAATTCACCTCCGCCTATGAAGACGTCCATCGCGATGTTTCACATTAGACATTGTACGATGCTAAATTGGTCAACATTGCCCAACCCTAGGTGGGGTGGCACCCTACCCCTAAACGCAACCGTCATTGGGTGATGAGCAAATTATACTAAATTGTACGAATTAGATTGTACGAATTCATACGAATCAGCCACTAAATCAAGAATTTACGAATTGCCATGAGATTGTGTTGGATTTTTTGGTTCGCTTTGGATGGTTGGTTTAGTCTAGTTGTCTCATAAGATAGCATCAAGTTAGCATCATAAGATTCTTGTTCATCCATTTCAGCTAAAACTGAACATGCCTTTATCCCATGGGTCATGGGGAATCTCTGGAATATTCTCATGGAATAAATGGAATTTTAAATGTTATATTCCAGACATTATCCAACAATTGTGTGTATATACACTCACCGAACACTTTATTAGGTACACCTTACTAGTACCGGGTTGGACCCCCTTTTGCCTTCAGAACTGCTTTAATCCTTCATGGCATAGATTCAACAAGGTACTGGAAATATTCCTCAGAGATTTTGCTCCATATTGACATGATAGCATCACGCAGTTGCAGCAGATCTGTCGGCTGCACATCCATGATGCGAATCTCCCGTTCCACCACATCCCAAAGGTGCTCTCTTGGATTGATATCTGGTGACTGTGGAGGCCATTTGGTTACAGGTGGCACGTTATCCTGCTGGAAGTAGCCATCAGAAGAAGGGTACACTTTGGTCATAAAGGGATGGACATGGTCAGCAACAATACTCAGGTATGCTGTGGTGTTGACACGATGCTCAGTTGGTACTAATGGGGCCAAAGTGTGCATCACCAATGCATTTGCACCCACAGAACTGCAGCTCACTGGATATTTTCTCTTTTTCGGACCATTCTCTGTAAACCCTAGAGATGGTTGTGTGTGAAAATCTCAGTAGATCAGCAGTTTCTGAAATACTCAGACCAGCCCATCTGGCACCAACAACCATGCCACATACAAAGTCACTTAAATTACCTTCCTTCCCCATTTTGATGCTCCGTTTGAGCTGCAGCAGATCATCTTGACCATAGGTGCGTCCCAAACCGCATACTTATGCACTATTCTATGCCATTTTGTAGTATAAATAGTGCAAGTAGTGCGTTTACACTGACAACACTAAAAATAAGTGCACTTTAATTACCCGGATGATGCACTCATTCGACCGGTAAAATGAAGTGTGGAATGATGGACACTTCACACACTCAACGGGCGCAGTTTTGCTCACGTAGCGGAAAGGGCGGAGCTTTCGGGCGCACATGTTGAATAACTTTATTTGTTTTGGATTGTGAAGGCGAAATTCTCCTGTGAGATTGATTATAGCGCCTCCCGATGGAGGATGTGGTTATACTCACGGCAGGTATTATTTGGTACTTATTGTTCATTTATTTCAGTGATTTGGCAACCGTCAAACGTCATCTGGGAAACGGGTTGAATTTCCGCCTAGTAAAAAAACATTAGTGTTCCATTTGGGACAACACTACATACATATACTATGCTGTTGAGTGTGTAAGTGCATAAGTACATAGTGCATAGTGTATAGTGTGTCATTTGGGACGCAGCTCATGTCTACATGCCTAAATGCATTGAGTTGCTGCCCCATGTGATTGGCTGATTAGAAATATGCGTTAACGAGCAGTTGGACAGGTGTACCTAATAAAGTGGCCGGTGAGTGTATATAAATATATATATATATTCTTAAGTCATTAAGAATATGAGGGACTTTTGTTTGTCACCAGAAGTAATGTAATGCAGGCAGCGTCCGTAGTATATATAATAATCTTAAAAAACATTCATTCATTCATTTTCCTTCAGCTTATTCTCTTATTTGTCAGGGGTCGCCACAGCTGAATGAACCACCAACTATTCCGGCATATGCCACCCCCCCCCCACACACACACACTATGGTTAATTTATTTAATCCAATTCACTTATAGCGCATCTCTTTGGACTGTGGGGGAAACTGTAGCACCCGGTGGAACCCCATGCCAACACGTGGGGAACATGCAAACGGCACACAGAAATGCCAACTGGCCCAGCCAGGACTCGAACCAGCGCCCTTCTAGCTGTGAGGCGACTGTGCTAACCACTGAGCCACTGTGCCACCTCTAAATAAATAATAAATATATTTAAAAAATAAATACTAATAATATATGAAAATATGGAAGTCAATGGCTACCGGTTTCAAAATATCTTCTTAAGAAGCTCAAACAGGTTTGGAACAAGTGGTGATCAGAGCTATATTATTACTATAAGTATATTAAAATCTTTCTATTGTTAGTTTATTTGTTTTTCCATCATTATACTCATGTTATTTGGTGCTCAAAAGAACACTTCCAGTTATCCTCCTGACGTGTAGACTTTTAATGTTCAAACTAATTATTCTGATCTCAAGGTTTTTCGTGAAACTATAATTTCCAACAAATCTGGCAGCAGTTCTTGGAGAGGAAAACTGTAGTTCGTCCTTGCTCATTGACACTACACAAACATTAGCTGGTTTACGTCACTTTGACCTCCATTGGATGTGTTGGTGTATTTCGTGATGCAGACTGCCTCTTTTGTTCCGTTTCATTTTCTCTGTAAGATCTCAAGTCTTGACATGCAGGATTTGCTCAGATCAGAGAAATTACCATGTTTTGCTCTGTTGTTTTTATTTTGTGAATTGAATCTAGAGCTGTACTTGTGCAGGTATCTGTAATATTACAAACAGCCTGTCTTTCTCCATCTTGCTTTCTTAAACTTCAGTTAATTGTGCAGAGTTGTCATCTTAAGTCCTGATTTCTTGCTTTCATTTGGAAGTTTCTTGATTGTTTACACATGTAGGAGTTAAACTATGGGCATTTTTGTCATATTAACACAATATTCACATGCATTGCCTGTATTCTTGGAGTATAGTGCTCAACATATATGAGTACACTCCTCACAAATCTCTCATTTCAATTAATATTTTATATAGGAAGCCTTACAATATTATATTTGTGCAAATACAGTTGAAGTCAGAATTATTAGCCCCCCTGAATTGTTAGCCCCCGTCTATTTTTCCCCCCAATTTCTGTTTAATGGAGAGAAGATTTTTTTTAACACATTTCTAAACATACTGTAATAGTTTAAATAACTCATTTCTAATAACTGATTTCTTTTATCTTTGCCATGATGACAGTAAATAATATTTTACTAGATATTTTTCAAGACACTTCTATACAGCTTAAAGTGACATGTAGAGGCTTAACTAGGATAATTAGGTTAACTAGGCAGGTTAGTGTAATTAGGCAAGTTATTGTATAATGAGGGTTTGTTCTGTAGACAGTCAAAAAAAATATAAATGGTGTTTAAAAAATTAAAAACTTTTTTTTTCTAGCCGAAATAAAACAAATCAGACTTTCTCCAGAAGAAAAAACATTATCAGACATACTGTGAAAATGTTCTTGCTCTGTTAAACATCATTTGGGAAATATAAAATAAAATTCAAAGGGGGCTAATAATTCTGACTTCAACTGTATATGTATATGTATACTGTAAATGTATATGAATGTGTGTGTAAATGTATGTATGTGTGTGTGTATATATATATATATATATATATATATATATATATATATATATATATATATATATATATATATATTTATATATATATATATATATATATATATTTATATATATATATATATATATATATATATATATATATATATATATATATATATATATATATATATATATATATATATACATATATATATACTGTATAGTACTATAATACTAATTAAGAATGATTTAGAATTACTATTAAGAATAGTAATGTTTCTATTTTGTTTTTATTGTATTAATATTGTGTAATATTGTTCAAATTTTTTAAAATGATATTTATTTTTATGATATCATTTTCAAAGCTGAATTTTTATTTAATACATCTTAAATTTTTGTGTTTGTTTTCTGTTTAGGAAAAAAATATTACAATAAATAAGTCTTCTGAAATACGATCATTAGTGTTGATGAAAAACATTGCACTACTTCAGTTTTCATAAAGAGAAAGTTAATAAAACAGCATTAAATGAAATAAAAATATTTTTGTACATTTGCGTTTTAAATGTCTTTACTGTCCTGTTTAGGAATATAAAATATATTTAATTATTTTATTACTTTTTCCCCCTGAAACATGTTAAAGTCTGTGCAAAATCAAAATTGACTGTTTATTTTGCTGGCGCATATTGTTACTCTTTAGGTCAACAGTTTATCCGTGCAAGTTAATCCACTAAATCAAAATTTTTCAATCAAATTTTTCAAACTTCAATCAAAGTTTGATTGTTAGCTTCTCTGCAGTAGTGTTCTTTCTCTATTGACGTCACTTTGATGCTGCAGCCATAATATTCTTGACCTCACTCCTCTTACCATTAGATTTCTATGAGGGAATGATGCGCAAAAAGAAAGCCCCGACCCCTACTCAATATTCAGTTTTAATTGGAAGTACATTAACATATTAAATAAAGGTCTCAGCAACTTCTGGTTCACGTGGTCTTTAAAGTGTAATATTGAGGTTTACCATGTAAGTTTCATTTGAAACATTTTTTTGCAAATACTATTCTCACACTTTCTGAATAACTTACAGAAATACAGCCTGAATGGAGGGTCAAGGAGTAGAAGTGTATTTACATTTTTTGTTTGTTTTAACGAAAAAATCCATCTACATAAAATTGGCCAAGTCTAATGAATCATTAGTGGTTCTGTTTTTCTTCTTGGATGTGCTGATGGAAACCCGGTGAACATGGAACATCTTTAACGTCCACTAGCATTAATCTCTTCTTGCACTCTTGCTTTTATGAATCAAGCCTACAGTGAATGAAAGCAGTCATCACCTTTTATTCAGCACGTTCTGTTGTGCAAATTTCCATGTTTCAGCACTTGAACTGCTGCCATTTTCCTCTGAGAGGGTCCAGATGAACTAGGGTGGTCATCAGACCCATAGAGCACATTTATCAGTTCTGCTTTTAACATACCAGATGAAAGCTGATGCGAATCCAAGTCTCTGATTAATGTGGTTACTGTGCCATGGTTTCAAAATTGTACCCCATGCTGTACTTCACTTCTTGTTTTCCAGCGTGTCTAGACCATATTCGAAGAAAGCAGGAGAAAGTGAAGTTGTTGGTGGAAAAAAATTGTGGGATAGACTTCCCCTGGTGGCAGATGCTGCAACAGCACACTTGGACAGTGTAATGTTCATTACAGTCTTTCTGAACTGCTACTGAACACTCATTTTCTCAAAATCTTAAATGCAAATCTTTAAAGTGGAAGAGAAGGTTATTATATTTGAATAAAGATAAAGAAGTGCACAGAATATATTGTTTATAACAAGCACTACTATATATAAAAATAAGAAGAGCCAACTTTGAATTCATTGTGACTTGCGAAGGTTTAGCAGAAAGAGTGAATAATTTGAGAAATTGGTTTAAGTCATCAGGAATCTAGTTCAGAAAATAGAGTTCAGATCCTTAGCAATTGTGAAAAAAAATGTATTAAGGAATATCAGAGCTGGTAAACCTGAGAGATCAGGGTTAAGTCTCAGATCAGCATTAGCCACAGGGGACGGCTGTGACTGATCTCCCTTCTGTCTGCCAGGAGGTCCGGCTGGTGGGTCCAAGCCTGAGTTCTGTCTGGGTTACTTGCCCCTGGGACGAGTCAAAGGGAGCCTCAGGGAGCGGATTGTTTGGTCTCGGGGTGCTGTCTTCACGGGGGTTCCCAAAGACCCCCACCCAACCCCCATCAAGCTTTGAACTCATATCATAACAAATGGGGTGTAAATTATAGACATACAACCGCTTCTGCTGGTGTGATTTGCTTTTGGATTTGCAAAGGTGCACTGGCTTCTGCTTGACCAATCATGTGGAAGCATAATTGTATTAGTGCGAGTTCATATTTTGGTACTCATTTCAAAGCTATTTGGTGACATTTACCGAAACTGACTTGAGCGCAGTCAACGTTTAAATAAAACGCACAACATCCAACTCAAAAGGTCGTTCAAATTGTTGGGGTGACATGTATTTATTTATTTATTTCTGCTCAAATTCGCAGCATACTGGAACATTGGATTTGATTGCATTGCACAAAAGCATTCTGGATCCTTTTAGGAAAGCCCAGTCTTTTAACCGTTACATACGTTCAGTGCATCATTAAATCATTCAAAAAAGCATTTTAGCATTTGCATGCGACCGCACTCTCCTCGTCTCTCCCTCATCAACCCACTCAGATTTCACTAAAATGAGCATCGCAAAAAAGCACATCATGGAAAATGTTTTCCAAAAAGAGTCTCATCAAAACAGCAAACAGATTTTTAGTAAGTTAGCCAGCTTTGTCGGTTCTAATTGAATAAAATGTTCTTGAGTGAACTTTTGCTGAATGTTCTGATCTGTCTCCGCGATGGCACCATTTGTTCTTTTATGTCCTCGCAAAGTTTTTTATTGTAACACTTTGCTATAAAGTTTTTACGTTGACTTTAAATGAATTGGCTGTAAAGTTAACCTGAGAAAAAAGTGTGGCAATTTACTGCTGCAATTTACCCTCATTATTTTTTTAGCATCACATTTTATAATTTTTTCTTCTCCAGTTCCAAAAACAATTTTCTTATTGAATAATTTTTTTTTTTTTTTTTTCGAGAATATATTTGAAATGTAGTTCACTTTTCTGATAGAATTGTTTTCCAAGCTTAAATGAACACAGTCATATAGACCATTTCAATATGGTGATGTCATTGGCCCATGAACTTTTTGCTTCTTATCATACTATTTCATAACTGTAACACGAGGCAATTCAATCATAATTAACTTTTAAACAGCTATCATAACATTATTTATCAATGTGTGAACCTTTTTGGATTTTTAGAAGCTATGGAAAATAAAAATGTAAAACAAGAAATACATTAGGACCATTGTTATTGTTAACATTTTTCAAAATGGTCTATACAGCAATGCGTAACTATTTCATGTTAGTGGTTAACATGAAATCTTAACCCTAAAGTACAATTGCATTAGTATGTTTTGGTACGATCTGCATTGGCTCTAATTTGACACACCATAAAATAGTTAAATTTACTTTCTGAAACAACTCCTATTATCTTATATAGCTTTCCTTTTAGTTATAGGTGTTTATTATTTTCCTTTCTTTAACAACAAACCTTTGTTTCATGGTTTTAAGATCATCTAAATGAGTGGTCCACAACCCCCGGGCCATGGACTGGTACCGAACTGTGAATCAGTTGGTCCATTTTATGTTTTCCTTTTTATTTATTATCTGAGTCTGAACGATCTTTTATTTTGAAAAATCTTTTATTTTAAAAAATGACTGTATTCTCTCAGTTACATCTCAGTCATTTGAGTACTAAAATTTAATCCACAAGCTGGCAAAATGAGTAAGAAACAGACGTCATTGGAAAGTTTTTTTGTGAAGGGGAAAAGGCCCAGTGAAGGACCCACGAACTGCCAAGCAGTGTATCCGCAACCCATTTGTCAACAAATCAGGTGAATCCAGCATGTCTGTGCAAGAAGAAGATCAACTGCTCGAGATTTCAAATGATGGCGGACGTTCACATATCGCACCGTTTCTGTGCGCAAGTTCGTTTTTTCCAATAGAGGCGCGAATATTGGGAGCGACGCGCATGTGGCACCCGATTAAAAACATTTAAAGTTTTCAGAATGCCGCGAGCGCACCGTGAGTCACATGACAAGAACTGACCAATCAGCTTTATACTTTGTATGGAGTATGCACATTTCGGTAGACTAATTATCCCAGACAAACACTGCAGTGCGTTTTAATTTCCTACATAAAAAACTTGTATTAGAGTTGCAGCAATGTTTTGTCAGCTTGTCACCCTCTGAGAAAACAGTTGATGGTGGCCTAGTAATTTACGTACAGACCATACGTTTTTTTTTTCTGTAAAGTTGTATATGCATAGTTTATACATGTATATTGTTTATACTCTTGTTATTTGCACTTCTGGTAAGATGCTAGATTAAAAACGTTAGATTAGATTCAACTTTATTTTAATTTTGCAAAGTACAGTACAGAGCAAATGAAATGCAGTTCCCCTTCGGGAGGGGAACTTCAATGCTATGTGGAAAAACTTCCACTATGGGGATTTCGTCAGAATCCAATCATCTGAAAGAGTATAAAAACGGGCCAATGAAATGCCAATGAGTTGGCAGCGTCAGCGTGCACAGCTGTCTTGAATGACAATCAGTCTGGCATAAAAGGCTAGCATGTGCTCAGCAACGCTATCCTTTTCGCTTTCAGAGCCTTTCACAAGCTTCTGAGAGAGTTGCTGAGGGTTCTCCAACCTGTCTGTACAGAGAGAGAGATTGAGAGCTGTTCTCCCGGTCCAGAGTGCGTTTACGCTGCGGCAGACGGTCGAGCTGGGTCTTCTCTCCCTTGCCTGGCGTCCTTTGGGTCCGGTCCTCAAACTGAGCGGTTTGTATAGGAAGCAAGCTTCCCTAAAAGAGCAACACGGTCGTGCAGTGCGTCTTTTTAAAGATGTCGCTCCGACCGTGCGTTTCTGGATGTGGTGGTTCCCTGTCCTCGGATGATGGGCACGAGCACTGCGTGGCATGTCTGGGGGTCCAGCATGTCAATGCGGTGCTCGCGGGCAGTGCATGCCGTCATTGCGACGTCATGTCTGTTGCGCAGCTAAGATCGCGGCTCGCTCTTGTAAAAGGGCGACCCACCCCAGTTGTCCCCCGCTCTGCGGTTGGCACTCGGGCAGATCTGAGGGTTACGGTGGGAGCTAATCCGCCGCCTTCGGGCTCGCGGACCTCTCATTCCTCAGCGCGCTCCATCCAAGCTTCGAGTGAAGGAAGCGGTCCATCTTCACGGATGGTCGCCCTTTCACTCGATGACACCGAGGACCAGATGTCCATCAATGCATCGGAGGGTGGGCTATCATTATCCGACGAGGATCCGAACCCGCTCCCTCCCTCCGGGGTTGTGAGCGTGGCTTCGGATCCAGAAGCGGATATGCTGGCCGTGCTTTCCCGGGCTGCTTCGGCCGTGGGTTTGGAGATGGTTTATCCCCCAGCCCCGCGGCCGGACCGACTAGATGGGTGCTACGTGGAGGACAAAAAGGCGAAGCCTTCTAAGCCTCCCGTCCCCTTCTTCCCGGAAGTGCACAGTAGGCTCACGCAGTCTTGGAGGGCACCTTTCTCTGCCCGATCTGCGTGCGCCTCCGCCCTCACCACCCTGGATGGTGGAGCAGCCAGGGGGTACGAGGCGATTCCCCAGATTGAGCGCGCCATTGCGGTCAACCTATGTCCGCGTGGCGCCTCTTCCTGGAGGGGTCAGCCCCGTCTCCCGTCCAAGGCTTGTAGGTTATCTGCCTCCCTCGGAGCCAGAGCCTACAAAGCCGCGGGCCAGGCTGCTTCCGCCTTGCATGCTATGGCCACCTACCAGCGCTACCAAGCGCAGGCACTGGCCCAGCTGCACGAGGGTGGTTCCGACCCAGGCCTGCTCCATGAGCTCCGCACCGCAACCGACTATGCTCTGCGTACCACCAAGTCGGCTGCGTGTGCCCTGGGAAGGTCGATGGCCACACTAGTGGTCCAGGAACGCCACCTCTGGCTAAACCTGGCAGATATGCGCGATGTTGACAAAGTCCGCTTTCTTGACTCGCCCATATCCCAGGCTGGCCTGTTCGGCGACACCGTCGGTGAATTCACCCAGGAGTTCACGGCGGTGAAGGAGCAGTCGGATGCGATGGGCAAAGTCATCTATCGGCGGGACCGTAAGACCGCTCCCCCCGCCGTACCATCCACCTCCGCTGCTCCTCACCGAGGGCGCCCGCCTGCGGCCACAAGACCTGCTCTCGCGCCCCCGCCTGCGCCTCCGGCCAAGCGGCAGCGCCGAGCATCCCGCAGGCAGCCAGCGCCCCCGCCCCAGGGCGCCGCTAAGTCCGGTAAACGGACCGCGAAGCGTCCCTGAGACGGGCCATCCGGAGAGGAGGGAACTTGCTCTTTCCCCGGCGGAGGGCCGGGCCCCACAAATAACACCAACGGCGTTTTTCAACGCCACGCAAATTCCAAAGAAAGAGCATTTGTCCACCTCCCCGGATGTGACTGCCCGAACACTGCCAGCTTGGGACGCTATGCCTTCCAGCTCGCAGGATCGGTGCGTTTCGCCAGTGGCTCACGGAGCGCAAGAGAACGGTCTCCTTTCTCTTCCCCTCCTGACCACCCCTCCGGAGTATGGGTGCGAGACGAGAGTGAATCTCTCGCCTCCTGCTCTCCCGCAGGACCCCAGTGCTTCCCGGTTGAGCCCACCCACTCCGTGCTGCCCCACCGTTGGTACGTCAGCGATCGTGCGAATGAAGCCGCTAGCGATGGCTCTGCCTGCCTGGTTAGCGCGGGCCAGCCCATCGCGGTGGCTCATCCGCACGATCAGACTCGGCTACGCGATTCAGTTCGCGAAACGGCCTCCCAGGTACACGGGTGTGTATTTTACCAGGGTCAGCCCTGTGTCCGCCCCTGTCTTGCGAGAGGAGATTGCTGTCCTCCTGGCGAAGGATGCAATCGAGCCGGTCCCTCCAGCCGAGATGGAGCGCGGGTTCTACAGCCCGTACTTCATCGTACCCAAAAAGAGCGGTGGGCAACGACCAATCCTAGACCTGCGCGTTTTGAACCGTTGTCTTCACAAGCTGCGGTTCAGAATGCTCACGCAGAAACGCATCATCCGATGTGTTCGTCCTCAGGATTGGTTTGCAGCAATAGACCTGAAGGACGCGTATTTCCATGTTTCCATACTTCCACGCCACCGGCAGTTTCTGCGGTTTGCGTTCGAAGGCCGAGCATGGCAGTACAAAGTCCTCCCCTTCGGGCTCTCTCTGTCTCCGCGAGTTTTCACCAAGCTCGCGGAGGGTGCCTTAGCGCCCCTTCGACTCGCAGGCATACGCATACTCAATTATCTCGACGACTGGCTGATTTTAGCCAGCTCGCGGGATCAATTGATTACGCACAGAGACAAGGTGCTCCGGCACCTCGACCTGTTGGGGTTTCAGGTCAACCAAGAAAAGAGCAAACTCGCACCCGTGCAGAGGATCTCTTTTCTCGGGTTGGAGCTGGACTCGGTCACCATGACGGCGCGCCTCTCACGAGAGCGCGCCGGGCTGATGCTGAACTGTCTGAGGGAGTTCGACAGAAAAAAGGTGGTCCCCCTGAAATTGTTTCAGAGGCTCCTGGGGCATATGGCATCCGCAGCTGCGGCCACGCCGCTCGGATTGCTCCATATGAGACCACTGCAGCATTGGCTTCACGATCGAGTCCCCAGACGCGCATGGCACGCGGGCACACACCAAGTGACTGTCACTGCGCTGTGTCGCCGCACCCTCAACCGCTGGAGGGACCCCTCCTTCCTACGGGCCGGAGTGCCCCTGGGACAGGCGTCCAGGCATGTCGTCGTCTCGACGGATGCTTCCAGTACGGGTTGGGGGGCCGTGTGTTGCGGGCATGCGGCTGCGGACCTATGGAAGGGAACCCAGCTGCATTGGCATATCAATTGCCTAGAGCTGTTGCCAGTGTTGCTCGCCCTGCGCCGTTTTTTACCGGTGCTCAGAGGGCAACACGTACTGGTCAGGACGGACAGTACGGCGACGGTGGCGTATATCAACCGCATGGGGGGTATACGCTCCCGCCGCATGTCTCAGCTCGCTCGCCGTCTGCTCCTCTGGAGTCATACGCGGCTCAAATCGCTGCGTGCCATTCACATCCCAGGCGAGCTCAACCGTGCAGCCGACGGGCTCTCACGGCAGCTTCTAGTCTCGGGAGAATGGAGACTCCACCCCGAGTCTGTCCAGCTGATATGGGCGCACTTCGGGGAAGCCCAGGTCGACCTGTTTGCTTCCCCCGAGAACGCTCATTGCCAGTGGTTATTTTCCCTGACCGAGGGTTCCCTCGGCACGGATGCACTGGCCCACAGCTGGCCTCAGGGCATGCGCAAATATGCGTTCCCCCCAGTGAGCCTACTCGCGCAGTTACTGTGCAAGGTCAGGGAGGACGAGGAGCAGGTCTTGCTAGTTGCGCCTCTCTGGCCCAACCGGACCTGGATTTCAGAACTCTCCCTCCTCGCGATAGCCCCCCCCTGGCAGATCCCGTTGAGAGAGGACCTCCTCTCTCAGGGACAGGGCACCATCTGGCACCCTCGTCCAGATCTGTGGAACCTCAACGTGTGGTCCATAGACGCGAGGAAGACTTAGGTAACCTACCGGTGGCGGTGGTTAATACCATCACTCAGGCTAGAGCACCCTCTACGAGGCATGCCTACGCCCTGAAGTGGAGTCTATTCACTGAATGGTGTTCTTCTCGCCGAGAAGACCCCCGATCTTGCCAGATCAGTGTTGTGCTTTCTTTCCTTCAGGATAGGTTGGAGCGGAGGCTGTCGCCCTCCACACTGAAGGTTTACGTGGCCGCTATCTCCGCTCATCATGACGCGGTGGACGGCGGCACCGTGGGTAAGCATAACCTCGTCATCCGGTTCCTCAGAGGTGCGAGGCGAATATTCCCCCCCCCCGCCCCCCTCTTATGCCCTCTTGGGATCTCACTGTAGTGCTCACGAGCCTACGGGGAGATCCCTTCGAACCACTCGACTCAGTATCCTTGAGATTTCTGTCCCTGAAGACAGCTCTGCTGGTCGCGTTGGCTTCGATTAAGAGGGTAGGGGATCTGGAGGCATTTTCGGTCAGTGACTCGTGCCTGGAATTCGGGCCGGCCTACTCTCACGTTGTCCTGAGACCCCGGCCTGGATATGTGCCCAAGGTTCCTACCACACCGTTTAAGGACCAGGTAGTGAGCCTGCAAGCGCTGCCCCCGGAGGAGGCAGACCCAGCCCTTTCATTGCTGTGTCCTGTCCGCGCTTTGCGGACTTATGTGGACCGTACTCAGAGTTTTAGATCCTCTGAACAGCTCTTTGTCTGTTATGGTGGTCGGCAGAAGGGAAGTGCCGTATCTAAACAGAGGTTGGCCCACTGGATAGTGGATGCCATCTCCCTCGCTTACCTGAGCCAGGGCGAGCCGTGTCCCCCAGGAGTTAGAGCACACTCCACTCGGAGCGTTGCCTCCTCTTGGGCGTTAGCACGCGGCGCCTCTCTTACAGACATCTGTAGAGCTGCGGGCTGGGCGACACCTAATACATTTGCTAGATTTTACAATCTTCGAGTGGAGCCGGTCTCCTCAAGGGTGTTGGGAAACCCCGAGTCATGAGGAAAATCGGTAGGTGTTGTAAACGATTGCTGCGCCTCTCTCTCTAACACAGAGATCCGTGCGCCTTTTTTACTTTGCCAGTCGAGTTCCCCGCTTGGCGAACCCTGCAGAGTTCCTCCGAGGCCCCCACCACCTGACTCAGCGGAGGAGTCAGGCGATGGCCCGTTATGTTGTAGGTATGCCCGCTGGTCATCCCGCGTTCTGGGTATAGGTGCCTGCTATGTGTGATCCCCGCTGGCGATCCCATATGCTCACTCAGCCACGATGTAGTTCCCCCCTCCGGGGCGGACTCGTGTCTTCCCTCCCCGCTAACCATCTTCATATGTGCACTCCCCCCTTCTCAGGGCTAGTCCATATACTACTTGCCACCAGGTCTCCCCTCCCCGGGCAGCAGGTGGCCTCCGCAGCGTCCTCCCTATCGGGACTGAACGCTTTCCCAACGTACTGTCGTATCTAAAATTCCTAGAAACTAACTAGGTGTATCTTACGACTCCCCGAAAAGTATATCTAAACCAGAAAAGGTAAGTAGGGTAAGTAAGGGCCAGGGGACACGTTGGAGGACTGTGTCTCCAGCGATGCAGGTGCGCTCGTACTACTGCGTGGCGCGCCCCTCACTGGAGACATGGTAAGGTTCTTTCGTTGTGGCGCTTTCCATAAATTTCCCCATAGTGGAAGTTTTTCCACATAGCATTGAAGTTCCCCTCCCGAAGGGGAACGCTCAGGTTACTAAAGTAACCCTCGTTCCCCGAGGGGGGGAACGGAAATGCTATGTTCCTTCGCCACAATGATTGTCCCTTAGCTGTTGAGTGTGAAAGCCTCTTCAGCTAGAAAAGGATAGCGTTGCTGAGCACATGCTAGCCTTTTATGCCAGACTGATTGTCATTCAAGACAGCTGTGCACGCTGACGCTGCCAACTCATTGGCATTTCATTGGCCCGTTTTTATACTCTTTCAGATGATTGGATTCTGACGAAATCCCCATAGTGGAAGTTTTTCCACATAGCATTTCCGTTCCCCCCCTCGGGGAACGAGGGTTACTTTAGTAACCTGAGCGTTAGCATCTAACCAGAAGTGCAAATAACAAGAGTATAAATAATATAAATGTATAAACTATGTATATACTACTTTACGGGATATAGTGCAAGGTAGATAAGGTTAAATGTGGGTAAGTGGGGCGGCAGAGACCAGCTCAATGCAACTACTCGGAATAGGGTTGTCACGATACTGGAATTCGTTACCAATCGGTATTGAAATGTTAAAAACGTCCATTTCCCGCGAACTTTGAAGTGCTGTGTGTACGTTCTTAAACAGCGCTGATTTGCCATTGTGTTCACGTGCCCAACAGAAATGACTGTGATTGGCCGTGCAGGTCATCGGCTCACCGAACTCACCGCTGTTTACTGTGTGTAACCACAGATACAGGGACACTAGAGCGTTTCAAAATCACGTCGATCAGCTGGTTTGTCAATTAGCTGACATACAAGTGATCCGCTGATGATCGTGGCTTTAAAACGCTTCAGTGTCTCTGTATCTGTGGTTGCACACAGTAAACAGTGGTAAGTTAGGTAAACCGCTGACCTTCACGGCCAATTACAGTCATTTCTGTTGAGCATGTGAACACAATGGCTGCGTCCGAAACCACATACTTCCATACTATACAGTACGCTAAAATCAGTATGCGAGATGAGTAGTATGTCCGAATTCATAGAATTCGAAAATCAGTATGCAAGTAGTACCCGGATGACTTGCTACTTCCGGCGAGATTCTGAAGTACACATCCCATGCATGCTGCGCTGTCCCATGATGCCCTGTGGGAGAATTCATGAATTGGAGTGAAGCGACGCAACTGACGCAGATAGGTCATGTGACCATGACAAAATGGCGTATGTAGTATGTCCGAATTCCATTCATACTTCTTACATTCATACTGTATAGAACGTACTTTTCTAACGGCCGAGTAGTACGTTTAAATTCAAATGCAGTACCTACTGAGTAGTAGGCGGTTTCGGACGCAGCTAATGTCAAATCAGTGCTGTTTAAAAACAGTGCTCCACAGCAATTAAATGTTCACGGGAAATGGACGTTTTTAAAATTTAAGTACCGATTGGTATCGAATACCAGTATCGTGACAACCCTCACTAGGAATAAGATACAATGTGTAGGAATATAGACATAAATATACTAAAATAAACACACACTCTGCTCTAAACAGGCCACACACACTTCTAACTCGAGATAATTAGTTGCGCAAATGATAATCAAAATGCATCGTTGTAAAACATTGATGGATTTTGAACTTTTATGGCCGTAATGGGTGTCTGAGGACCGTGGAGGCTGTGACAATGATTAATGGAGTGCTAATGCATAAAGGGACCCCACAACCGGGGTTTCACAGGGACACAGGCCACGTCCCCAGATCATCTCTTTATAACCCAAACCCACCCAGTCGCATGCTGTCACACCTGCTTGCCAATCACCCATTTCTTTCCACATCACACTTCTCTTTCTTTTTCCGTGCATCTGTATGATACCCAAAAGGAGGTGGCACCATAGAAAATCAGCTCTAATGAAACAGGAAAAGGGGGCTCCCATAAAAGCAGCAAAGCAAATTGCACTCATGTTTATGTTGTGCGGCGCGGATCAAAGGCATGGGCCGGGTGATGATTGATGGGGGTGTTGCCCAAATCCGGGAAGATGCCGATGGGATGGCCAGGCGCTTGTAAGTGTGGTCCTTCCTGGAGCTAATTAATCCCTTCGGACCCCAGATGCCACTGTACATTTGGTGGCTGGTGGCCTAATGGTAGTGTGGGCGATGTAGAAGTTTCTGGAAGGCCATATGGCAGCTGGTACAGGGTGAAGATTGCAGATTTGGCGAACATACTGGGCCTGTTTGAGTCATTGGTGCCAGTGTATGTGTGAGGGTTACTAAGTGGCACCAGAATGCTTTGCTACGTCAGTTTCTTCTCTACTATGTGTGTGTGTGTGTGTGTGTTTTTGGGACATGATGATTAATGAGTCTACAGATGCATACAGACAGGCACTGGAGCTGTGACAAATAAACAGTAAATCTCAATCTATTTTTCTGCATCGCACATACACACAAGTTTCTTTGCTGGAAACTAGTTTTGACAGCAACACCTGTTTTGCTTGTTAAAGTCTATGGCTTTTGATAGCTGACATTTCGGCGTAATAACATCAGAAGTTTGAAATCTGTTTCCTGATTTCATAACGCATGCCGTCAGAGAGAGATTGCACTCACAGCCAGGCATTTATATTAGCGTGTAATTGATTTACTGGTGAATGATAAAGCAATATTCATCAAACTTGATATTTTTTGGTATTGTGTTTGTGTGTGTGTGCAATAGATTTTCATATTACGCTGCAATTGTTTCCATTAGTAAAATGCATTAGTGCTGTAAGTGCATTGAAATGTGTATTGGTGTCAAATCTATTAATGTGGGTCAGAGAATAAAAATGTTTTTGCAATGCGTCAAAACAATAAAAGCGTAGTATAGAGCATTTTGAGGGATGTAAACAAAAACAATGCTCCCAACGGATTTTATGCTTTAGATATTTAATTTCTATAGCTTCCAAGAATCCAAAAAGAGCCACATATTGATAAATGATGTTATGTTAGCTGTTTTAACTTTAAGTTTCACCGTAAAAAATACATTCGTAAAATTTACGGCAAAAAAAACAGCAGCTGTGGTTGCCAGTATTTTACCGTTAATAATAAAATTTCTCATTTTTACAGTAAACTACTGTATATCATTAATTTATAGAGGTAATATGTCTGTATTTTGAATTACCAACATCTATACATCACATCTTTTGTTAAACAGATACACACATTAACACAGCTATATGCAGGTGGTGATGAGAAATGAACCAATGCTCATCACAAACATCTTCTCCCACAAGCAGAAAAGTGTATCAGTGTATAGAAGGTGCTCAGTGTCATTCACACAGCTACTAAACACCAGTATGGTAACACGCATAAAATTAAAGTCATGAAATAAACATTGTTTATCAACATTAGATGTAACATAAATCTCTAGTGTACATAACTGATGGGGAAACAACTAAAAAGATCCATAGTAATGTCAACAAAAAGCATAAAAAGTGATGTGCCATACAGGGAATTCTGGGAAAGTCAATTTACAGATATTCGCCGTATATATTAAGGAAGCGTACTGTTAACCAGGTTACGGATTTTTACTGTAGCATTTTTACAGTTTATTTTTTCTGTTGAAATCACTGCCATTTTTTTTACAGGCCCCGTTTACACTAATACGTTTTAGTTTTAAGACACATAAGTTTTGCTATGGTTCCGCCGTCCGTCCACACTACGCCGGAGTTTTCGAGCGCCGAAAACGGAGGTTTTGAAAACGCTGGAGAGGCCGTTTTCATTCTAAAACGCTGCTGCTCAGTCTCAGTTTGGATGGGGGGAAACGGAGACATCTGAAAACGGAGGCGGGGCTGCAGACATTCGCCTATCTGATTAGGGCTTTTTCCTCAATATTAAGTAGCCTACACACAGTTCAGTCCTGCATCCTCTCCTTGTAAGTTCAGACTTTGCAAGTTTGATATGGAAAACAAACTCCAGAGGACACGTCGTGTAAATCTTCAAAGGGATCAGTGTAATTTATAACCTCATTCACATCACCCTGGCTACGTTGTTTCACTTTCTTAACAATAAAATGAAAACATGATTCAAGGAACTTTCATTTTCATTTTGATATTAGCAACTTAACAGACAGCAGAAATGTTGAGGCGTCGTGTAGCTACATATTTATATGAGCGTCATCTTCACTGTGTGCGTATTTATAACAAAATGGAGCCTACTGTATAACATCACTGCCTCCTTTCGTTCTCATTGAAATCACAAAACATACCCTCTCTTTTATTGAATATCAGTTTTAATAATCAATAATGGCCATTATAAATTATAACGTACAATAAGTTTATACATTATAGGAAATAAAGGCAAGCAATCAGTCAATATACAGAATGTACGTGGTTACATTAATTATTAACTTATCTTTGCGCTCAGCCAAAACACGTTACCTGAGAACAAGTAATAGATTCAAAAGACCAAAGAACCATATGTCGTTAGATATAGACAACAAGATGAATTAAATATCATGTTTAACAAATATAGTGAGATTAGATCCAGCGGTAGATCCTTGATGAACAGTCCGACGTGCATAGCTCTCATCTGGGTAGATGACTGCCTGGAGCTCAGACGTCCACATACGCAGCAGCGCATGCCAGAGAGTGTGTGTGTGTGTGTGTGTGTGTGTGTGTGTGTGTGTGTGGTCACGTGATGTGCATTTTCAGTGGTGTGGTGTAGACGGAGAGCTGTTCAGAAACGCTAGGTGAAACGCTAGTGTGGACACGGATTGTTTTCATTCCAAAACGCTGTTTTAAAACTAAAACATACTAGTGTAAATAGGGCCACAGTGTATGATTGAACTGCCTCTTGTTACAGCTATGAAATAGTTTGACACACTGGAAATGTTCATGGGCCAATAACATGACCACATTGAGATGGCTGTTTTCCCACATATTTGTTCTGCTTATTTTATTTATCTATTGATTTTTGGTCATTAATTTATGTCAATGGAACATCTTTAATGATTTACTGAAGCCTTTAAAGGTGCTGTATGTAAGTTTTTGACTCTTCTAAAGAATAAAAATAGCATAATATGTTGGCATATATTTAAGAAACATGCTAAGTGAACATTCTTGTCTATCTGAAAAGCAATGCTGAAGTCTGATATTCTGCTTTGAAAATGTGCATTACAAGCCGAAACAGCTGTCTTTGTTTTGGTTCTTTTAACCCGCCCAATGCCAGTTTAGCCAATTATATTTCAGCACCCGGGTTGCCTTGTTGGAAACAGCATATTTCATTCATTCATTCAGAAAGGCTCTCCAAGCATGCGCTCGTGACTGAAATGTGACCTCTGGTGGACAGTAGCAGACTCCGAAATGAGATGCAGATTCAGAGTTCCACATTGGGTTATTAATTAGAAAATAATATGAATATTACGAACATAAACATTAGGTAAGCAGGTTACATTGTAACCCTGTGTCCTAACAGCACGCTACATAATAAAATTTGCAGTGGTAAGCAATTTGGCTGTTTGCACCAGACGAAACACGACAGAAGTTTAAAATTCAAACTGAATGTTATTTACAACTTTATTACCTGTTATTCACAGCCTATGAAGGTTCTCTTCACTACAGTAGACGCGCGCTCGTCTATCATTAGGTCGCGCACCCGCCCTCTCTGTGGTAACAGCTCATGGTCAGCAGCTCACGTCACGTGTGATTTTGCAGCCACGAATACATCATCACATGAAGACAAAAATGACATTTTGGGGTAAATTATACCTTATAAATACAGTTTGTGACTCTTTCAACATCATTTGGAGGTGTCCATGTTGCTGAGCAATGTATGTGAAACAATGAGAAGACTTGTGCAGCCGCCTTTGCTTCTCTCCTGAACTTGAAAATATGATTGGCAGAATCGTAGAAATGCTGGATTAAGATCGTCTAGGGGGTCGAATCGAGATCGCAATCTTTTTTCGATTAATCGTGCAGCTCTACTGTATGATGACCAAAATGGCCTTAAACAACCAAATGCACTACAGAATGTTACGTTTACACACACACACACACACACACACACACACACACACACACACACACACACACACACACACACACACACACACACACACACACACACACACACACACACACGTTTGTTTTTGTGAAAAGTGGGTACATTACATAGGCTTCCATTCATTTTATACAGATCAAACCGAATATTATATTGCCCTCACCCCACCCTGCCCCTAAACCCAACCATCACAGGAGAGAGTGTACAGCTTTACTCCCTGAAAAACTCATCCTGTGTGATTTATAAGCTTTTTGAGAAGTGAGGACGTCACCAATGTCCTCATATTTCACCTGCTTTTTGTAATACCTGTGTTACCCATGTCATTATACAGATTTGTGTCCTGATATGTCACAAAAACACACACACGCACACACACTTTTGGTTTGTGTGAGGAATCAACAAGAAAGACATACGTCTTTTTTTTCTTTCGATCTCTCAATGGCAATGCAAATAGCAGCAGAAAAACAAAAACAAATGATCAGTTATTGTAATAACTTTCTGAACTTTTGCACTCTAAAATAGATTAAGACGTTCTTACATACACTTTAAAAAATATCTGTTAATTAACAGTTTCCATATTTGGTGATTCACAGGTGTTTTTCATTTATTTACGGTTGTGAATTGCATTATGGGATGTTTGATCTCTGCTCTGTCAACTTTTGATGTTGTAAATTCAACTCTAAAGTTTAACAAAGTGAATTTAATTGACATTTTAGTAATAAATGATAAATAATAAAATGTATAAAAAATAGTGTAGAGAAATAAATCTGTAAATTAACAGTACTGGCAGATTATTAAAAGGTTTTTGTAACTTAATATACAACACCAACCCAGACAATATATCACTTTAAACTATTAAAAATGTTCATAAATGTAACTTTTTTGAGCTTTTCAAGGTTAAAAGTTGTTGGAAGAAAGATCAAGTTATGCTCATAATGCAATTTAAAAGCATAAACAAGAAAATATAAAAACATGAATCACAACTGCTAATTTAGGGAAATTTTTACAGTGTAGAATTAAGACTAATTAAGTGCTAGAAAGTGGCATATTTGTTGGCCATTAAAAAAAAAAGCATGGAGGGAAAGTACTCAGACAGAAAACATCAGTGTTCAAAACAAGCTGAAATTATCCTGTTTACTCTACTCCACTGCAGAAATGTAGTTTTCACATCATTGTTCCTTTACTCAAGTTTACAACCCAGTGCTTTCACATCTGTCCTGGTAAACTTCTTTAGAAAACTATTTTATTACTGTGCTCTTTTAAAATTAAAACAACTCCTGCAACTCATGTTATATAGACTTCAGGCTGCATATAAATGTGTACAGTTAACCTCTGTTAACATCAGTGAAAAAAAAATAATAGCATCAAAAGCCTCGACTTCATTTCAGATCATCATTCATCCATGATTATGAATAATCTGTCATAAATTATCTGTGTCGTACTTCATTGTACGCCTTTATTCATATAAATATATCCATGACTGCATTGGTCACGCTGGCACCGACATGCCATTCCACAGTCATGAGCGCTCGCTTCGGTTATAGGATGCTTAATCTCTCCCCCTCTCTCTCTCTCTCTCTCTCTCTCTCTTTTCGAGATATTTTGCGTCGAGTAGTTATTCTTGGATGCTGAGGCAGTATGAAGCTTATTTCCCCTGCTGCAATCTCAGGCTGATAATGGTCTGTCATTAAGGCTGAGGCATGTGGTACAGTGGGAGGAGGTTGAGTCAAAGCAGCATCGCCACATTAGGTACTGAAGAAATGTTGATGAATCGAAAACTGTAGCATGCATATCAGACTATGGTACGCGCTGGAAAAGTTAGTGTACATTGAAATGTTCTTTGAGTGCTATGCATGAAACAGATACTTGTGTACAAGTGTGATTCTTGGCAATTTGAGACAAAATTGCAATATTCAATATGTACAGTTGAAGTCAGAATGATTAACCCCCCCTGAATTTTTAGCCCCCTGTTTATTTTTTCGCCCATTTTCTGTTTAACAGAGAGAAGATTTTCTTCAACACATTTCTAAATATAATAGTTTTAATAACTCATTCCTAATAACTGATTTCTTTTGTCTTTGTCTTGATGACAGTACATAACATTTGACTAGATATTTTTCAAGACACTAGTATTCAGTTTAAAGTGACATTTTAAGTTAGGGTAATTGGGCAAATTATCGTATATCCATGTTTTTTTTCTGCAGACGATCGAAAAAATATATAGCTTAAAGGGGCTAATAATTTTGACCTTAATGTTTATAAAAAAATTAATAACTGCTTTTACTCTAGCCAATATAAAACAAATAAGACTTTCGGCAGAGGAAAATGTTTTGCATTTTTTCTGAATTTTTTCAGTGATTGCATTTTTTCAGTGATAATATAGAAGGCCTTAGACAGAAAATAGATGATGTTAAACTTTTTGCACCGCCTTATACTTCAGATCCAGTAAACATTCCACTGAATCAAAATAACCTACAGTGCTTCAAAATCATAGAACAGGAAGAGCTAGATAAAGTTATAAATACTTATAAATACTACATGTATGTTAGACCTAATTCCAACAAAATTACTGAAAGAATTGCTACCTGTTATAGGTGAACCTCTCCTTAACGTTATCAATTCTTCTTTATCTTTAGGCCATGTTCCAAATTCTTACAAGCTAGCTGTTATGAAACCTATTATTAAGAAACCACAACTGGACCGGAGCAACTTAGCTAACTATAGGCCTATTTCAAATCTTTCGTTTATGTCTAAAATACTAGAAAAAGTTGTTTCTGCCCAATTATACTATAATTATGCAATATTTTTGAAGTGTTCCAGTCAGGTTTCAGGCCTCATCACAGTACAGAAACCGCATTAGTGAAAATAACCAACAATTTTCTCTTAGCTGCTGACCAAGGGTGCATCTCGCTATTAGTTTTACTCTATATTAGTGCCGCAATTGACACCATCAACCACAATATTCTCATTGACCGCTTAAATTCTACAGGTGTCCAAGGACAGGCTCTTCAGTGGTTTAAGTCATACTGAGCTGACTGTTACCAGTTTGTGAATATTAATGGACAGCTTTCACAAGTCAGGCCAGTAAAGTATGGGGTGCTTCAAGGATCAGTTTTAGGCCCTTTGCTGTTTACAATATACATGCTACCCCTGGGAGACATTATTAGAAGACATGGGATCAGCTTTCACTGCTATGCAAATGATACTCAATTATATATTTCAACTAAACCTGATGAGATGTCTGAACTGTCTAGGCTAACTGAGTGTATTAAAGATGTTAAACACTCTCAGTAGTGATTATTAAACCACACTGAACTGAGCTAAACTGAACTGAACTTAAACACTGAAAACTGAATTGTCACTGTTTCAATTTACTATAATCTTCTATGTGAAGCTGCTTTAACACAATCTACATTGTAAAAGCGCTATAGAAATAAAGGTGAATTGAATTGAAAAAATATTATCAGACATACTGTGAAAATTTCCTTGCTTTGTTAAGCATCAATTAGGAAATATTTAAAAAAGAAAAAAAAAATCTAAGGGTGGCTAATAATTCTGACTTCAACTGTACGTATATTGGAATATAAATATATATGCTTATACACTTCAAACAGTGTAAATAAACAAAATACTTTAAATGATAAAAAAACTTTTAACTTTTTTTTAAATACAGTTTGGCAAACAAAATAGTGGATCTGAGTGAATAGATCATTTATACAATGTATTTATTTTTAAACATTGTCGTATAGATTAAGACAATGATGTATATTTAAAAAAAACTATAATAATAATAATAATAATAATATATCCATAAACTCAACAATAACACCATATGCTTTAGAAAAAATTATACAAATAAATATAAAAAAAGAATATATATATATATAATATATATATATATATATATATATATATATATATTTACAAATAACAAACAAATAAATAAATACATACACTAGGGTTGGGTTGATAGACGATGCCATTGTCCATCGCTGATGTCTGATAGACATCCGCCCCAATACCAGCACCAGGGACATTACGTTCCTCACTTCAAAACAGAACAAAAGTAGGATTCTGTGGTGATTTACCCTGCTGTTGCTTCCTTTCTCCTCATCAAATACTCCAACATGTTTGCGTTTTAGGTTCTGGATCATTGCCGTGGTGCTCCCATCATCACTTTTGCATATTTAGCCGTTAACACACTTTTTTGTTTATTTAGTGTGAAATGTTCCCACACCTAGGATGACTATAGGGTTGCACAGGTTTCTCTGCTTTTGCTATGTACCTTTCCTCTAACATTACCTCCGCTCGTTTTTTCCCCCGCCCTGTCTATGAGGCACCGAACTCTGTTGGCATCAGTGTGTGAGAGAGGCAGAGTGCGTTCACTCCACTCCGTGCTCAACTAAAGTTTTTTTTAATAATCAAATGTCTAGACATGGGACGGTAACCATTTTCAAGGTATACCAAGGTTTGGAAAAGTCAATGTTTTAAAACAGTCAAAATTTTCTGCAATACCATTCCTAAGGTTTGTGTACGAGTTTTTTTATTTACGTTTTTTTTTTTTTTTTTTTTTTTTTAGGACAACACAATCTCCAGCAAAAAAGATGCCATTTTAAATTGTAAAAAAATCTGTTTTTGAAACAAATGAAGACAGCAGAAGTCAGTAATTCACTTAGCCTGGCACGTCTACTGTTCCAAAATATTTTTAAAGTTTCTCAAAATAATATATATTGTGTTCAAAGGGGAAAAAAAGGTTTTGCTGTTTACCCAGACATTTAAAAATAATATATTTTAGAGCAGTAATCACAATACCGCGAAACCGTGATATTTTTATCCAAGGTTATCATACTGTCAGAATCTTATACCGGCCCATGCCTACACGTCGCATCAAATCGATTATGAAATTCGTTGCCAACGCTTTTAGTAATCAATTTTAATCTATTTAATCGATTCGTTGTTGCAGCCCTACATGGGTCACAAAAGGAAGACATCAATTTTCAGTAAGACTTACAGTAAGTGACTGAAATGGTTGGTGAGATGACCAAATTAAATTATATTTGAATTGTAATGCAGTGTTGCAGAAACATGTTGGATATACTGTTGTCGATGAACACGTTCCAATGAAGTACTGTAAAGCCATTCACATCAATACTGATGATAAAAACTTTAGCTATTTTTTATTTATGCTTTGTTTATTCTAAGCACTCATAATTTGTCATCGTCCTCTTTAAATTCTTGTGCTGGATTTATTCTGATTGGCTGTCAGTCTGCTCACCATTGCTCAGATAGGAAAAAAAAACGGGGGCCTCTAAAATTGTTGTTGGCATGTAAGTAACTGGCCAAAGTGCATAAAAAGTTTTCAGTTTAAGGTAAAATCTCTGTGTAAATATAGCCTAAAAGTAGAAGTAGGAAAAAAAAAAAAAAGCCCCAAAAGGCTGCTGTTATACATTTTAAACATTTGTCTTATCGGCTCTGTGCATGTCCATTGCTGTGTGCATGAAAGGCCATTTGTGGCCATCTACAGCAACCCAATATCTAGAAAATAGTTCTGACATGCCTTTGCTCTTTGATGACCAAATTTGGTCTCTTTGTTAAACATTAGTGTGAGCAATAGATATGAACTCAAACATAATCTATTAAACGGATAATCGGTCCAAAATAAAAATTCTGTCATCATATGCTCATTCATGTTGTTCCAAACCTATATGACTTTTTTTTCCAGGACGCACTGACTTTTTATTGACACAAGTGCACACACACATACACATATTCTTTATGTGGACTTCCCATAGATGTAACAGTTTTTATACTATACAGACTGTATTGTATATTCAAACCTCTTACCCTGACTCTTCCCCTAAACCCAACCATCATAGGAATCAATCTGCATTTTGACATTTTTAAATACTTAATTCTTGGTGATGTATGAGCCATTTTTCTCTTTGGGACCAAAAATGTCCAATATAAGGTATACAAGGTTCACAAGCATTTGGAATGACTTTTTCAGGATATTGATATTTCAAAAATCCTAATGTTTATTATTTTGATGCACTTTGAAGCTACTTTATTTTGACTTTTTGTCGTTTTTATGAAAGCATTTTTTGTTAAAAATGTGCTTGCCACTTTCTATGCACAATTCAATAATCGTTATTACTATTGTTGTTGTCTTTTTTACTTTTTAAATATATTTTTGCTAATATTGTTGCACTGAAAGGAAAGGCAAACACAAATTTCATTGTATTTTGTTCAATGATTTTAAAGATTCTGATTCTGAAGTTTTTAATGTTGTGGTTTCATGATAAGACTTGTTATCCAGGCTGTTTTTCATTGTTCTTCTGTGTTTCAGTGTCTGACATACTTAGGACGTCAAACATACGTGTAGCAACCATGCAAATGTGTCTCTAACCAGATGGGTTAAACAAACAGATTGTAATCATAACTCATAACAGACCTCTCGTCCATATGTCCATAGCAGCTGATACATACATGCACATGTGCTCTAACGCAGTTGGAGGAGTCTTATTGAGGAACTAACTATGTTGGTCACACTTTATTTTGATGGTCCGTTTGTTGAATTTAAGTCACATTGCATCTACATGCCAACTGATTCTCAATGGACTGTTAGGTTAAGGTTAAGGTTGTGGTAAGGGTTAGTGTAAGTTGACATGTACTTGTAAAGTTTCTTATAGTCAGTTAAATGTCTGTTAAAGGAGCATATCAACAGATATTAAGCAGACAGTCTACTAATACTCAAGTGGACCATCAAAATAAAGTGTTACCACTATGTTCTTGCTTTCTGTTAAATTTGGTTTGACACCTCTGATTTTCACTGTTTGGGCAAAAAGGCCATTTGTTAAACAGAAATACTTTTGTTTGCTTGGAACAACATGAAGGAGTATGATGATTACATTTTTGACGTTTTGATGTTTGATATTTTATGGTAAACAGTCTTAACTTAGCTTGTGGAAAGTAGTACAGTAGACTGAGTAAAACCTTTTGGTTAACACACTGTATATGAAAATTGTGTAAATGCTATTATGGTTTTGGGACTGCATTAATTTGCATTAATTTTATACCATTCCAGGTCTAAATCTTCTTAATCTAGATCTTTATCATTATAATAGGCTACATGTACTGTATATATCCAGGTTTTCCAAGACAGGGAGAACCTAGTTATAGTTATGTGTCTGCTGTGAGATAAAAAGTCGCAATTTTTTTTTCTTCTTTTTTTTATAAATTTTTAAAACTTTTTATCCAGAACTTTTTTTCATCTACATCTCACAATCCAGACTTTTCCCCCTGGAGTTGTGAATGTATGTTTTAAAGTTGAGTAAACAATTTTTTCCTCAAAATTGTGTGTTAATAATATTTCAAAATGTTGAGTTGTAATTTTAAGAAATACAGTTTAAATTAACCTACCAAGCCTACCAAATTCACAACAGTTTTTTGAGGAAAAAAAGCTAGAAAAGCATAACATGTTCATTATTATTATTATTATTATTTTCAATTTCAAAATTGTTACAAATTTGCACTTTTCTAAGTCTGCGTTAAGACGTTTAAAAAAAAGTCACATTTTAAGATAACATCTTCAATTTCCACCACTCAACCTACTTCAAATACTATTTCAAATAACTGTGATTTATTTATTTATTTGTTTATTTATTTATTTATTTTTCACAATTTACAAGTTTGTCTCACAATTAAATGCAATGAAATGCAAGAGAAAAACTCAGAACTGAGAGATATGTCATTATGTAACATCTTGCAGTTCTGGCCTTTTTCTACGGTGGCCGAGGGAGCTTATCATGCTGCAATGTACAAAAAAAAAACATGCAAGATCTTTATCGGTTTGACAGCAAATGTGTTGCAAATCCTCACAACACAAACACATTAAGAAAGCGTGCTGCAAATTCTCACAACTCCAACAAATTGAGTATAAATTTCCTCACAACACATGCAAATCACGGAACATAATGGAATTGTTTCAAGAGGACCTAAATATGTGATGGACCCGGCTGAGATTTACTTATTGTGCCGTGACTATTGCTCAGTGAAGCTGTAGGTGATCTTTGAAAGGTGAGTTTTTTTTTTGTTTATTTTAACATCCTGATTACACAATTCCCTTTTATTTTGTATATTATTAGTCTAAATAGCCGGGTTCATCACTTTTTTGGGTCCCCTCGAAACATTTCCTTTCTGCTATTTGCAGGTGTTTTGAGAAAATGCAGCACATTTTTATAATGTGTTTGCGTTGTGTGAATTTGCAGTGCGTTTTCTTAATGTGTTTGCATTGTGAGAATTTGCAACACGTTTTCTGTCAAACCGATGAAGATCTTTTCTTAATTTGCTGGTGTTTCTTTATAATTGCATGTGTTTTCTTAAATTTCAACCTGTTAAGCTCTCTCAGCCACCACATTTTTCCTCAGAATTAAAAGTGAATATCTCAACATTTCAAGTTATACACTCCACACAATAGGTCTGGACAAGTCTGATAGGCGAAGAGTTTTTGATTGAGGTAAATTTGGTTTTATATGCACACATTCATTCAGTGACATCTTGTGACACGCTCCCTATATTGTTTACCATGGTACTTTTAAATATTCGGTCTGAAATCACAGAAATCAAATTCAGAACAACATAAGCACTATTTATTTGACTGAAAAATGTTGTACTTTGATAGTCATTGGCTGCTGATATGATTTCACTATTTGGAGTTTGCAGAGTTCTTTTCTGAAATATTATTGTTAAGGAGAAAGTCTGAACGTGTAAATATAAACCAACTTTTTATCGAAATTTTATGCTTCTGGGCTCTATTTTAATGAGGTGCAAAGTCTGAAGCGCATGGCGCAAACACATTAAGGGGGTGTCTGAATCCACTTTTGCTATTTTAAGGACGGAAAAATACGCTCTGCGCCATGGCGCTTGGTCTAAAAGGGTTGTGCTTATTCTCTTAATGTGTTAAATGTCTTTTGAGCATAACCTGCATTAAACCAATCAGAGACTCATCTCCCATTCCCTTTAAGAGTCAGTTGCTTCGCACCATGGCGCAGGGAAAATTCTCATCCAGTACCCGCACAATCAGCGCTGACGCCTCCCAGGGGTGTGTCCTCTCCCCACTGCTCTTCTCCCTGTACATGAATGACTGCACTTCAAAAGACTCCTCTGTCAAGCTCCTGAAATTTGCAGATGACACCACATTTATCGACTTCATTCAGGATGGTGACGAGTCTGCTTACAGACAGGAGGTTAAGGAGCTGGCTGTCTGGTGCAGTCACAACAACCTGGAGCTGAACACGCTCAAAACAGTGGAGATGATAGTGGACTTCAGGAGAAACTCTCCCCCCACTGAGCATCATGGACAGCATTGTTGCAGCAGTGGAGTCATTCAGGTTCCTGGGCACCACCATCTCTCAGGACCTGAAGTGGGACACTCACATTGACTTCATTGTCAAAAAAGCTCAACAGAGGCTGTACTTTCTTCGTCAGCTGAGGAAGTTCAACCTCTTAAAGGAGCTGCTAAAACAGTTCTACACCTCCATCATTGAATCAGTCCACTGCACATCAATAACTGTCTGGTTTAGCTCAGCTACCAAATCCGACCTCCGGAGACTACGTCTAATAGTTCGGACTGCTGAGCGAATCATTGGTACAACCCTCCCTACTCTCCAAGAACTGTACTTATCCAGAGCGAGCAGAAGGGCTGCCAAAATCACTCTGGACCGCTCGCACCCAGCACACTGCCTCTTTAAACTTTTACCTTGTGGTCGACGCTACAGAGCACTGCGCACCAGAACAGCCTGACACAGAAACAGTTTCTTCCCTCAGGCAATCCATCTCATGAACACTTGATGATAGTAATTGTGGAACCAACATCACTACTTGCTATACACCATTTTACACATCTGCACTTATTTAACAACACACTTTACATGCCAATTTGCACATAACAGCTGCACATATAATGTTGTATACAGTAATATAGCTGTACATACACTTGTCAATTTGTATATTTGCATTCACTACTTTTTAAAATATATTTATTATCTGTTTTTTTAGTCCTTTAGTCTGTAATTCTGTTGCACTGTAGAAGCTCTGTCACGAAAACAAATTCCTCGTATGTGTCAACATACCTGGCAATAAAGCTCTTTTTGATTCTGACTTTGTAAGTGGAAAAACTTCACTAGCGAGAAAACAGTTAAACAGACCATCTGCAGCGCGAGGATAAAGAACGAGCCCCCTCCATACGGCCTCTTTACTTTCTCTTTACTTTACTTTCTGCTTTACTCCTTTACGTTCGTGGATTAGGAAACCGTGTTGTAAGCACTCCACTGAAGACATCCATTAGCCTACATATTTAATTTTGTTTGTTAAGAGAAAAGGTTTGTTTCAAAATTATTTCTAATGAATAATTGAACAATAATAATGAATTGTGGTCAAAAAACTGAGTTCTATCCAAACACACGTGCTATTCTTATGCCCCATATGATGATGCAGACGTCTCCAAAACCTGACAGCTGGACAATTTTAAACTTGTTTTTATTAAAACAAATATAAATATGCATGTAATAAATAATACTGCTAATAATAATAACATTATACAAAATAATAATAAACTATAAAATGCCCCCCGAGATGGAGGCAGTGATTTTTATATTTATGTAGAAAACAATGATTTTTGTAACATTTTAATCCTTTTAATTTTTGTAAAGATATTTGTGTGTTGCTGTACATCCTGTGTGTATTAAGCACTGTGTATGTGTTTGGATTAGCATAGGCACACAACTAACACACTCTGCGCTGGACTTAAGACTAGCTTTTAGATGGTCAATGGCACAGTCTATTTCAGTTCCTCAAAATAGCAACGTGCCAACAATGCGCCTTTACACACCTCCTTTTTAGACTGGCACACCCATGCGTCCACAAAGTGGCACAAATGGATTTGCTATTTAAACAACGTGGCGCAAAACATGAAAATTAGGGTTGCGCTGGTCTGAAAATAGCAACAAATCGCGCCATACACATCTTGCGCCTTATTGCATTGGGTGTATGATAGGGCTCAAAGTCTCTAACGAGAATCCATTTCCATCATTGATCTACTCTTTCAAAGATCGCTCTTTACAAAAACAAAGCATAATAATAAATAATAATTCATAATGTCACAGGTTCAGAAATTCTGACATTTATAAGATTAACTGCTTGAGCTGCCTATTTGCTTCAACCCAAAGTCAGCGACCCTTATTACAAAAACAACTTTCTTTTCTTCTCACTGCCAGAACGCTTCATCGTAACACTTCTTTCATCTCTTCCTCTCCTCTCGTTTACACACTGGACATGAGCACACATCATAATAAAGATGACGCGCACATAGCGATGGCCGTTCATAGCACCGGCTGATCTGTCAGTCTCTGTCGTGCTGTGATAAGCCTTGTGGCATTTTCGTCACTGTTCTGCCAGCATTTCCATAAGAAAAGACCGAAAGCCCCGCAACGCAGGAGACCTCCCCTCAAAAGCCTGCGCCTCATGTTCAAAGTTCGGATTAGCAATCTGTCCTCTCAAATCCCTTCAAACTGGCCTGAGCCCAGATGCATCAGGCATTCAGGAGATAAACCCGGGGTGTGTGTGAATAACGGGGATGAGGGAATTTGAAGGTACATTGGCATATCTCTGGTGTTGCTGGACTATTAGTAGTCATGGTGTAGCAGAGGTGACCCCTGACCCTAAAAAAGTCTTTTATAAAGGTCACTCGCTGCTTGCTGGTCCTGTTTGGTGATACACCCACATAGTCATCAGTGGACAAATTGGGTTTGTTATCAGTGAATTCTGGGAAGGTTGGTTTATAGAGGCCAGAGTTTGGAGTTATTTTTTAAATGCAGGCTGTGAAGGATTTAAGTGCATTCTGACAAGGTTATATTATGAAATAAAAAATATTATTAAATCACTATATTTAATTGTATTGTATTTATTTGAAGTTTCCAGTACACCCGATTTTTATTTTCATTTTTATTTGTGAACAGCAGATGTGACCCAAATGCTTTATAGTTTAAGAAAGATTAATAAGCCAAATGTATGGCTATACCTTGACTTAATTTAATTTAATTTAATTAATTAATTAATTTTTTATTTATTTGATTATTTTTATTTATTTATTTATTTTTAATTTTAACTTTTTTATTTTGGTTCTTTGATTATTTTTATTTCATTTAATATTTTTTTTAATTATTGTTTTTTTATTTCGTTGATTATTTTTCTTTGATTTATTTTTTATTTTATTTATTTGATTATTTTTATTGTATTTTATTTTTATAATTTTTTTATTTTAATTATTGGATTATTTTTAATTTAATTAATTTAAAAAATATATTTCTTTGATTATTTTTATTTTATTTATTTATTTTATTTCTTTGATTATTTTTAATTTAATAAAAAATATTTAATTTTTAAATTTAATATATTTTTATTTCTTTATTTTATTTTTTATCTTATTTTATTCATTAACAATGTGCAGAACTTTAAAACAGGAAGCACAATATAATACAGGCGCCCAGAGGAAAGAAAAATACAAAAAATAATTAATTTACATAAAATAATGCGTATTAAATGTGTATAAATATTATTCTAGTACACTAAGCCATTATTAATTGTTTAGAGAATCTAAAATGAAATTAAAAAAGAAATTTGTACATGATGCTAACTGTGAAAAACAATTCTAAAATGAGGATAAATTAGTAAAAAAAAATTACATTTATTTTACTTTAAATATAAAATGCCATTCTTAAAAATTAGGTTAAATTAGAAGAAAAAGAGGTATATTTTACTTTAAATGTGAAATGCCATTCTTTCAAATGCTTATGCACCTCATATAGAAAAGTAAACAACAGTCATTTATATCAGCTAGAGAGTCTCATTGACGCTTGTGTCTCTCTTGATCTCTCCTCCTGTCTCTTTTGCAGAAATCCCTCTTGTGTGGTTGATGCTGTTGTGTTTGCCCCAATATGAATTTTAAGTCAAGCTAAATGTCATCAACATCACTGCATCAAAAAGACTTGCTTTCAGAAGAATCTCTCGGTCGGCTCAGATTATGATTGGCAAACTCTCTTCAGGTAAAAGTGCTATTATTTAAATGCTGGATTTTATTGAAAACAGTATGTAGGGAAAATGATCCAGAGAATTAATTTCAATCATACTAGGGTGCTGAAACTAATCAGAGATCCAGTTGATTGTCAAATACCTCATACCGCTTCATAGAAAAAACCCTGAAACATACAGTGTCATGCTTTATTCAAATTCTGTAATTGGGAAGTAAAACCTGTCTTTGTAATTATGCAAAGTAATTATGCTTTGTAAATATGCAAAGTATCTTGTTGCGCTAAAAATATTATATTTCTTGTTATTTACCCTTGTGAAGGAGAAATGATTTAGAAAACACTTAGGAAGTGGTTATAATTCATTCAGACATGCTGGTAAATGAGTAATTCACATGCACACTTTTGGCCCGTTTCCACTGAGTGGTACAGTACGGGTCACCTTTATCAGGCTTGCATTTCCACTGCCAAAAGGGTACCAATTGATGGTCCTGATTTTTCCAAAAAGTGTTGACTCTCCCTGTTTTCACAGGAAACCACCCAATCTTGCAACACTGCACATAAATACTTGTGTATAAATGTTCATTACTAACCTTTCTATGAACATGATTTGATTATAGCTGCAGATCAATGACAGTGCGAAATAGCCTACTGTAACGTCTGCAATTATATAAAATAAATAAATGCAACATATGAACACATAAAGCCTCTTACAGTCTCCGATATGTTACCAATTACAGAAAAACTACACACAGCATACAGTACATTTAGGCCTTATTTGGGTTCAAAAACAACCACCAACATAGCCTACAGTCAGTGCAAACCTCTCATCTGTATCTTTAATCTTCACCAGCACATGTAACCTCTGTTAGAAAGTTATTCCGTTATTCCGAGTCCATAATAGTCCAAAAGGCGATGATAATAGTTAAACATGGCAGTTTGGTTATGTTTTAGGTTGCTGAAAGGATCATTTGTTTGTTTGTTTGTTTGTTTTGTTGGGCTTCTCCTTCGTTTTTTCGCGCGACACTCTCGCGTTTGTCCATTTCTGAAAGGATTGGGTGTCAGAAGCACTTCAATAATCACGAGCATTATTATCATCAGCTCAAGAAGTTCGTTATTTTTAAATACAGATGCACAGCGAGTGCAAGCAAGAAATCGAAACCGCTCGTGCATTAGATGGCCTTGTAAACAACTACGGGGCACAGGGTAGTTCTGCTCTTCTTGGCTTTGTGGCTGTTCATCAAGATGATGACAAGGTTTGTTTAAGCTCGGGTTGACCATGGCTCATTATTAAATGTGTATATTATTACGGTGTAATGTCTCGGTTGTGTTTTTAAAAAATAGTTTTCATTCTCCTGCTTGTCTACGAGCTAGTGACATATCTCTGTAAAGCAATGGCAATCAGTTGCACGTCTTGCTCTGCCTTTTCTTACCCTTTTGTTGTGCTAGGTACCCTTCTGAAAGGGTACTCAAAAAGTGGTACGGTACGCTTTTAGGTACCTTTTGACAGTGGAAATGGCCATAAAAGCGTACCATACCGTACCAAACGGGCTATTTGAGTAGGTGCAGCCCCCCAACACCCCCTGGATTTTGTAAAATGAAAGATATGCTTTTTTTTTTTTTTATTAAAAAGTATTTTTTTTATTTCAATGAGAAAAAAAAAACTTGACTTGTAGGTCTAATTGTCAGGGTTTGTTCTCAATCTTTATGGAGCATGATCATTTTTGTCAAAATGATGCCCTAATTACAGCTTTGAATAGTTGGCTCATTAAATTTGTGTAATCTAAGATTCTCATTAACATGAAGCTCAATTCAGTGTAGTTAAAAATTCTGAATTAAATATTGACCTAATTAAATGCACAGCAGATAATTGGAAGGAGACATCTTGCATTCAGACAGCATCCTTTGGGATGCGATTGTGACTGGGGAAGAGATACTACGTGTTCATTGTATACACTGTCCAGAAGCTAGACTACCCAAGTATTTATCAAGCAGGGAAAAAAAATTATGTAGGGCTAGATGTTTTGTCTTTTGAGAATTCAATGGATGGTTGTGGTTTGCTTTTGTTATATCTCATAAGAGGGACAGGTTGATTCTGAGAAAAAAAATGGACTGTTGATGCCAGATCTTAGTTATAGAAATCATATTATGTTCAATGCAAAAGCAATGCGACTAGATCAATTGAAATAAAATTTTAACCTGTTTCCCTGTTATCTTTTGTTTCAAGCAAAGCTAAAGCCCACTCATAACATATCGTCCTACTTTATTCATTCATTTTCCTTCGGCTTAGTCTCTATTTCAGATGTCGCCAAAGCGCAATGAACCGCCAACTATTCCAGCATATGTTTTACGTAGCTAATGCTCTTCCAACCACAACCCAGTACTGGGAAACACCCATACACACTCATTTACACACACACTCATACACTACTGCCAATTTAGTTTACCCAATTCACCTATACCACATGTCTTTGGACTGAAAGCTGAGCACCTGGAGGAAACCCACACTAACATGGGGTGAACATGCGAACTCCACACAGAAATGCCAACTGACCCAGCCGGGACTCGATCCAGTGACCTTCTTGCTGTGAGGTGACAGTGCTAACCACTGAGCCACCATGCTGCCCTTCTTCCTCCTTGTTTTTTTTTTTTTTTTTTTTTTTTTGGAGCAGACAAATGATGTTGAAGGTGCACATTATTTGTAAGCAACTACAAATAACAGCAACAGCTATTAGAAATGCTGCTAAGCAGTTCGGTTAAAGGCAGGGAATTTAAGACATCTATAGATGCATTATATATTAAGCTTTGCATTCAGCCAAAATTATTTCATCTTGAACCAATAACAGATTAAATGACTTGATGATTAGATATACCCATCGTGAGTTATATCTAGGCCCAGACGGAATCTGCACGCAATTTCTGCAGATTTTTTAGTCCATTGTTAAGTCTATTTATTTACTTGTGTAAATGTGTGTAAATTTATATTTATTCAGTTTTTTTAAATTAACTTCAGTAATAATATTGAAGATGTTTAATAGATTTATAGTTTGTAATATTTTTTGTCTTTTAGTAGGTATATTATATGAGAGACTTTTACCAAATAAGTGGATTTGCATTGTAAACATCAAATAAAAGTTAAAATGGTATAATTTTTTTATTTCAAATATTAAGTTTTTACTTACGATACTCAAAATTGTTCTGCATAAATCCGCAGATTTTTTTTTACAAAATTCCACGCAGAAATGGCAAAAAATGTCCGCAGATTCTGTCTGGCCCTAGTTATAGCTGATGTTAAATCACTCTAGATCAGGGGTGCTCAATCCTGTTCCTGGAGATCTACCTTCCTGCATAGTTCAGCTCCAACCCTGATCAAACACACCTGAACTAATTAATTAGGACCTGAACAGCACTTGATAATTACAGGCAGGTGTGTTTGATATGGGTTGCAACAGAAATCTGCAGGAAGGTAGATCTCCAGGAACAGGATTGAGCACCACTGCTCTAGATGCATCAGAGCCAGTGGTAGATTCCAAAAATATTGGTTGAGGCAAAGCTTCTCTAGCTTATGAGCGCTGAACTGCTGTTGTTACCCTTGGGCTTAAGTCCTTGATCCTGATCACATGTCTGGAGTGCATTTGTCTTGTTAAAATGATGCGTATCAAATGGTGATAATCTGCAGAGTGATTCCTGCTGATTGAGACTGCACACGTGAATGTAGTCTTTTAGTTAAAAGCGACTTCTCTACTAAGATGTTGTCAAAACACTCATCTGGCCAGCTTGCTGCTAGAAACAGAAGCTTGCAACGCTTGCCCAGCCTCAGAGTTCTTCTGATTGGCCGACGGCTTTGGAACTGACATTGATGATTGGCATTGTGTAAAAGTTTAGTTTTCACAGACAGACATTTTCACTTCAAATGACCTGATCATAATACCAGGAGCTTTAGATATTAATTTAGATTTGTACTCTTAAAGTACCTTGAGGTATCAGCTTGCATTTTAAAAATCAGTAAAGACCATGATTTTAGCTTAAATTGTCTTTAATGTTCTACTGAATAATTAAATAAGGAATGTTGGATGGCCTGAGGATGAATAAATTAGCAGCAAATTAAAATTTTGAGTGAACTACCCTTTTAATACTTCTACTACTACTCCTACTTATATTAATTAATAATAATAATAATAATAATAATAATAATAATAATAATACCAGTTAATTTTTATTTTATTTTATCCGGAGTCCTGAATTGTCATTTCTGATTTCATGGTGACTTTAAATGCCCTTCGCATCATTCTCACTCCACCACCGGGGTGAGGCAGGGTATTCATCAGCTAGATTGCACTGCAAAGTAATGGGATGTCTGGCATTTGTCCAAACCACATTTGCGCCCATTGTGTATTGCAGCCAGAGAAGTGCAATGCTAATATCTTATCAGTCTGGGCGCGTCTTTAGTACACTTGTCTGTGAGCACTAATGAGCCCTAATGTTTCAACAGCGTCTAATGGAGGACAAATGCACTCGCTGCTCCAGAATTAGCACAGAATCACAGACCGCGCTTCACCTCGCCACTGCTACAGGGATTCATTAGCCGGGGTAAATATTAACTCCTCTCCGCATTCGCCAATTAGCCAGTGCTGAGACAAGTGGGCCTAATTGATGCAGCTTGTCCAAATCGGGGATAAATGCAGTCGAGTAGAGTATTATTATTATGATCTCTATTATTTATGGTATTATTAAATTAAATCTCCTCAGTAAGGCTGCAGTGTCTACTTTCTCTCTCTCTCTTCTCTCTCTTCTCTCTCTCTCTCCTCTCTCTCCTCTCCTCTCTCTCCTCCTCTCTCTCTCTCTCTCTCTCTCGCTACCTCAGTTATAATTGCTGTATGTAGTGCAATTTCCAACCTGCTTTCTGTTATTATTTTATGTTTATTCTTGTTTGCGCTTTTGTTTTTGCCACACATTCAGCAATGGGTCTGTATTCAACTCTTGGCATCAGTTATTATAGTTAACTAACTGCTTGCATGATGCTGTTAAAAGCTGTAATCATTGGGTGCATTTCTATTCAAACTTCATGATAACAGTGACCAGTTTGGGGATCTGAAAACAGGTTCAAAGTATTTCTATGTGTAACCCACCGATCTTTCTGCACCCAACCCGTGCTGATCTGGGATCGAACCGGTGATTCTTTGTATAGGATTCGGTTGTTCTAACAAAGAGGCTAAAAGCCATGGCCTCTAGCATCTGTCGCTAGAGCACTTTTAGAGGTCAGAGGAGTGAGGTTTACCTGCATAGCTCTTCGCTAGCTAGCCTGCTATACACTCACTCCCCTAAACCCTTTCTCCCATCCTGGACGAGCCCCCATGTGTAACCCACCGATACTACTGCACCCAACCCATGCTAAGCTGTGATCGAACCTCTGATGTTTGTCTGGGAGTCGGTTGCTCTAACAAGGAGGCTAAAGACTATGGCCTCTAGCATCTGTCACTAGAGCACCTTTAGAGGTCAGAGGAGTGAGGTTTACCTGCATAGCACTTTGCTAGCTGACCTCTGTTACACTCACCCTCCTAAATCTCACTCCTATCCCGGACGAGCCCCCATGTGTAACCCACCGTTTCTACTGCACCCAACTCGTGCTGAGTTAGGATCGAACCGGCGATTCTGTGTATGGAAGTCGGTTGCTCTAACAAGGAGGCTAAAGACCTTGGCCTCTAGTGTCTTGTCGCTAGAGCACCTTTAGAGGTCAGAGTAGTGAGGTTTACCTGCATAGCACTTCGCTAGCTGACCTCCTCTCCACTCACGCCCCTAAACCTCAATCCCAATCCCGGACAAGCCCCCACGTGTAACCCACCGATCCTACTGCACCCAACCCGTGCTGAGCTGGCATCAAACCGGTGATTCTTTATGGGAGTCGGTTGCTCTAACAAGGAAGCTAAAAACCAAGGTTTCTAGCGTCTGTCGCTAAGGCACCTTTAGAGTTCAGAGGAGTGAGGTTACCTGCATTGCACTTCGCTAGCTGGCCTCTGCTACACTCACACCCTAAACTTCACTCTCATCCCGGACGAGCCCCCATGTGTAACCCACCGATCCTATTGAACCCAACACGTGCTGAGCTGGAATCGAACCAGCGATTCTTTGTATGGAAGTCAGTTGCTCTAACAAGGAGGCTAAAGACCATGGCCTCTAGTGTCCATCACTAGAGCACATTTAAAGGTCAGAGGAGTGAGGTTTACCTGCATAGCACTTCGCTAGCTGGCCTCCGCTACATATGCAATACAGCTATCATCTCTGTGTAAACTGCACAATTGTGATTTATGAAAGTGGTGATGTCAGTCACAAGCTTAAATGCTATAGGCTTGCACAAAAGTGATAGACTAGGACAGTGTTTCTCAACCACATTACTGGAGGACCATCATGCATGTTTTCCATGTCTCCTTAACCAAACATACCTGATTCAGATCATTGGCTCATTAGCAGAGACTGAAAGACCTGTGATGGCTGTGAGGCATCCAAAACATGCAGAGTTGGAGATCCTCCAGGAACGTGGTTGAGAAACACTGGACTATGGGATGTGCATATATGCGTAGTGTTTCCTTGCACAGTGGCATTGCCAACTACTAGCATAATACAGTGTTTCTGGTTGATTGCTTTGATGTCTGTCCATGTTGTCGTTTCTCAAATCTTTTCTGTTTTACATTGCTTTCATGTAAATGTACCCGAAAACCAAAACTACTTTTTAGTTAAATGAAGTAAATGTAAAACAAGGGAAAAAAAATCAGTTATTATTATTATCCCTTAATTATTCGGGCTAATTATTAGTCCTCCTGTGAAATTTTTACTTTTTAAATATTTCCCAAGTGATGTTAAAATATTATTGACACACTGCCTCTTCGAATTTGTTTCCTTTGTTTCCTGTTTTTTGCATCCAAAAAGGCATTTTGGGAGTTTTGACAACAAATTTAGCCTAATATAAAACAATTATTCTGTGGTTTATTGTATGCTAGTTTGTCTGCACAGTTTGGTGTCTGCATGTGTGTGTGTGTGTGTGTGTGTATCTGGATAAATTGGTGGTCTTTTTAATATGTGGTTCCAGTATCGCCAGCAAAGAATCAACTAGCCTCGGACATCCTGAAGGAAACTTTAATCGGTCGGGACAATCACGCAGCTATTTGATAAGGAGGTGGAACTGTCCTTCCTCTCTCCAGAATCTAAACATGGAATGGACTCAATATTTCCTCTTTTTTTTTTTCCTTTTTTTTCCGTCCTGCATCTCAAGTCGCTGACGTACAGTATATGGCGAGCAACGGGACAAAACGGTAACAGTGGGAAAGCAGTCCATACAGAGATAAGCGGTCAGATGGTAGCGAGAAAAAAGGAACGGCATCATACCACCCTGTAGCGTTCATTTTAAAAATGAAGTGCAGCCATACATACTTCTGGCTACATAATTCACAATCTCCAGAAACATATATACATGTAGGGCTACGTTTTCAGAATGAGCCTATGTTGTTTTTCTTCTAGAGAAAGTCTTATTACTTTTAGTTTAGCTTGATTTAATTTAGTTTTGACGATTTTAAAAATGTTTTTGGAGGTCAATAATTCTGGCCCCACTTATGAAACTATTATTATTATTAAGTGGCACGGTGGCTCAGTTGCATGTGGCCTCAGTGGCTCAGTTGCACGGTAGCACTGTCGCCTCACAGCAAGAAGGTCGCTGGTTCGAATCCCGAATTGCCAGTTGGTGTTTCTGTGTGGAATTTGCATGTTCTCCCTGTGTCCACCTGGGTTTCCTCTTGGTGCTCCAATTTCCCCCACAGTCCAAAGACATGCGCTCTAAATGAATTGGGTTAACTAAATTGGCAGTAGTGTATGTGTGTGAATGAGTGTGTATGGGTGTTTCTCAGTACTGGGTTGTGGCTGGAAGGGCATCTGCGTAAAACATATGCTGGAATAGTTGGCACTGCTTTCCGCTGTGGTGACCCCTGATAAATCTGAAACTAAGCCAAAGGAAAATGAATTAATTATTATGATTATTATTATTATTATTATTATTTATGATATAAAACACAAAATTGGCCATGTCATTATAAACAATTGTCTACAAATTAATTTGGAACTACAGCAAAATTATCCATTTTTTTTTATTTTGTTAAAGCTTTCTGTAAAGCACCACTGCTTCAGCTGGCTCTTTTTTTTTCAGGTCTGTCTCATTTAAAACCGGTCTTATTTATCCACGCTCTTTTGACAGGTAGAAGCGTTAACTTGCCAATCAAGCCTAGCGCTGGTCTAAGTTTTCTTCCCTGCCTCTTTTCTCCTCGAGTTTGTACCCATTGAATCCATCACGTGGGAAACAATGATACAATGGCAGTCGGGCTGTTGATGGGCGTTGGAGGGGGAAGGTACTGAAAGTTTTTGGGGGTGCGGTGCGAACCCCATCCCTCTTTGAGCTCTCAAATAAGTGAATGCAGGGCCGTCCCGTCCTCTGTGCTGGTGGTATAGGTGGAAGTCTGCTGGTTATTGTTGTCATTGTCCTCAGGTTAAGCTCTCTGGGTTTCTGCAACACTGGGTTTTCAAGTGCGCTGGAGTGTAAAACTGCACCAGGTTTATGGAGGATTGTTTTAAAGTAGGATTCAGGATGCGAGGAGGAGGAGGGGATTGTTATACGTATGTATGTGTGTGTGGGACCTGAGGCACCTCTTCAAAAAAGGATTAAGTTGCATTTTCCAGCCTCAGTTACATTGTATAATGGGGGTTTTCTCTGTTCCACTGGGTCCTTCATTAGCTCTGTGTCACTCTCACTTTCTCAGGTTGGAAATCTCATTTCTTTTGAAGTCTTAAGTGGCTGTAGTTTGTATTTCTTGCATGTGTTGTCTGTCTTGAAATTTGTCTGTGGTTAATGCAGTGATTTCATATAATACATAAAATTAGTATTACATCAAATAAAATAGATATATTATAGATAGATAGACAGACAGACAGATATATAGATACTGTATATATATATATATATATATATATATATATATATATATATATATATATATATATATATATATATATATATATATATATTAGGGATGCAACAATACAGTTAGCTCATGGTTCAATACATACCTCGGTTTTTTAACACGGTTTTCGGTTCGGTTCGGTTCTGATGGCTTAACACATAAGTGTTTTTTTTTTTTATTGTTATTCTATGCTTAGGCAATAGGAACAGTAAGAAAGAGAAAAAAAATAAAACGATTTATTGCAATACTCCTTTATTTTACATCAAAGCCAAGAAAGGTACACTAGTTCCTAGTGTATTGTATAATCAAAAAAAATTAACACTAAAATCTCACAGCTGCTGGTAGCCTATGTACAACCTGGGCATTAAATATTAATTAAATCTTTTTAATAACTGCTTTCTTATTGTATGTAGTTTCAAATAAAATTATTACTCCAGACATTATTGCTTTTATTACTATTACCATTAAAAATAATAATAATAATAATAAAAACAATAATAATTAATATTAGAGTGATTTCTAAAGGATCACGTGACTCTGAAGACTGGAGTAATGAAGCTGAAAATTCATCTTTAAAATCACTGGAATAAATGATTAAATTAAATTATAAACTACTTTTGAACAGTTATTTTATAGTGCAATAACATTTTACAATTTTACAATGTGTGCTATATTTGTGATGAAATAAATGTAGCCTTGGTGAGCAGGAGAAGCTTATTTTAAAATATTTAACAATCATACTGACCCAAAACTTTTGAGCAGTTGTGTATATATTTTATAAGCGAAAATATGCACTTTAATTTTGACACCCACAGACATAAATACAAATCAGAGAGGTCAGACTTTCTCATACAGAGCCTAATTTCAGTTGTCAAGTTTTGTAAAAATCTATTGAATTAATCTAATAAAGAAACGTTGGCTAGAATTATGCATTATAGGCTTAAATTACAAATAAATAGATGAACCGATCATCAGATCATGCATCAGATCATGAAGCAGATCAATGTTGATCTTTCTTTCGAGCTGTCAGTGCAGAAATGAACAAAACAACAGGCCTAATATAACATATTATAAGATTAAAATATGGAAAGATTATCAGTTGGTAACTTCGTTCAATCTTCCTAACTGATAAACAGCTCTCGTTAATATTTCAGCATGCTTTCACTTTCGCATTAGACACGAAACGCACATTTACCGGTAGGAATGACATCCCGCCCTGCTCATCATTCGTATATATGGCTATTACAAAATCATAATACACTGTGGTATAGCCTGGGTCCTTAGTTCGTTGAATTGTTTTGTTTTCTCACTACAATCGTTCTGCTCAATCGAGCAGAGACCACCTCATTCAGGCGATCTCGGAGCGATTGATTTGGCGCTGATTGAGCGCGATTCTGGACTCGCATATGCCAAACGAACCGCGCTAACGGGGGGAAAGAGACAGATTCCGAAACAACGTCTATGTGTGAAAGCACCCTAAGATTGTATTTGAACGCAATTGACAGACAGTCGCAGCCAAACTTTTGTGACAAGGCAGCACTGGCCCATTCTGTACACTGGCCCGAGCGTCTCTCATGCTGGCCCTGGGCCATCGGGCAGTCCCTTATTTTCGAGCCCTGTAGTGATTGAATATTTACTCGCGGGGAGGAGTTTCCTCATCTCAGCTCGTAAACTTACAGGGACACACAAACAGTCTATTCGGAGAGAAATAAAACGCACATAAATTATTTAACGTAAAACCGGAAAAAACGCAATTCACAAGCGCGTATTGAACCGTGGATGTCGTACCGAACGGTTCAATATTGTATTGAGAATTGTGGCATCTCTAAATATATATATTAATATATATATATATATATATATATATATATATATATATATATATATATATTAGAGGTGGGCATAGATTAATTTTTTAATCTAGATTAATCTAGATTATTTTGAAATTAATCTAGATTAATCTAGATTAAAATAGCTCATTTGAATTCTGTCGAGGCATTCAGAATATGTGTGCTACCCAAATAATGACTAAAAAGTCATAACTGAACTAAACAAAAATGGAATTAAGACGTGGAGTATGCCGATATTAGTGGCATTATGAAGTAACACCACAATCAAACTATTACCGTCATGTAGGACTTTTCGCCATAATGTCCATAATTAGTCCCAAAAATAGAGTCATTCCAAAATAAGTCACCCAAATTACAGGGAACCTCTTACATGAAAGCACTTCACGTAAACACCTTCATTATATTATGTCTATTAAGGCAAATAACTAGATTACTGATTATGCTTACATGGACATCTGTAGTGTCCAGGGACGGATCTAAAAAGATTATTCATGGGATGGCAAGGGGGTGGCATTAAAATTATGAGGGGTGGCAACACTAAAGCAAGCATCCTTGCATGGTTTTTGTGGATTGAAGGAACGCTATTCTTATTCAGTGTATACACTAGGGAGCACATTTTTACATTGTCCTAAAAAAATGTAATTTGATGTGAAGCTGATGTGTGATTGACTTAAACCTGATATCTGGATTGGAAAGTCAAATAAATTAAAGGAGATGGTATGGTATGTTTAACTTCTCTTTGCTGAGTTCTATGCAAATCTGTAGCAAGTTTAAGTCTATGCCAAATTTGATTAACAAAGCATGACAAACAATGCAGACTGCATATGGATACAACTTCTCAGTGAATCAAATTTCCTTAAGTCAAAAACAAATAATACACAACATACACTACACTGACAATTTCGATTAGCTAACAAGGTAAGGCTAACAATAAATATAACTGATTCAAAAAACTTGCTATTTGGTCGTCATATAACTAGCAAGCAACTATCTCAGACAACACATAGATTTTTTTTACCTTAATTTGGCATTCATTGTTTAAGTATTAAAGTAATTGCAGTAACCTGGATTTGTTTCTCAACTTCAGCATATCGATGGACTGGACACGGCCAAATGCGATGTTGTTACGTGACGTCAGTTATCAAAGGTTTGGACAATCTTGAATATTCAAGCTACTGAACAAATACTTCTGAAAATAGTTTACAGTTAAGCTGTTAGTCATTAATATACGTGAGGATATTGGTCAAAAAACCGTTGGTTTGTTAAAAGAGCCTTGATTGACGATTGAGGTCATTTGTTGTGAGATGATCTCGCTGCATTAAATGTCTTTGATTCACTAAAACGAAGCAGTTCATAAGAGTTGTTTGTTCAGACCACTGACACCATTCATCAAAGGTTCGGGACAATCTTGAAGATGCAAGCTACTAAACATCATACTTTTGAAAATAGTTTACAGTTAAGCTGTTAGTCATTAATATACACATAGATATCAAAATAACTGCTTCGGTTTGTTAAAAGAGCCGGATTGAGTCATTTGTGTGTGATGATCTTGGCTAGTTGCACTAATTGATTCACTAAAACAAAGCCGTTCATAAGAGTCGTTTGTTCGGACTATGCTTTAATAGAAAGACGCAATTTTGTTTCTATTATTATGGGTTTTAACGTGGAATAAATAAAGAGCAACAACGGAAATACAGGTGAACAACCCCGGAGGGTGGGTTAATTAACAAAGGTAAGATGTAAACAAACTGATATTTAAAGGTTCGCGAAGTTTCGTTGGTGCGTTGTGCTCACTCTCAGTGTGGATGTGCTCAAGTGCAGAGGTTCACGAACTATAATCTGTAGGAGACAGTGGTTAGTGGCCTGCTGAAGGCGCTTGATCACCCGAAGAGATCGCTTGGTTTCTACTAGCTCTTCCAGGTGTCCGTCCTGCTTTCGGGGCGACGCTGATAGATGATTGGGACGCTCGTCACACTATACGCTATTTGTATGTCATCAAAATAGAGAGTTGCTGCTGTAAATCGGTGAGGAGGGCAAACGCGTTTATTTTAGAACACTAGGACACTAGTGCTGGGGTGGCAAATGGGGTATAGATCCGCCCCTGGTAGTGTCTTAGAAAAAAAATGAAAGATCCAGAAGGGCATCCTGCTGATTTATTCAAAGGGCACTATTTTGTCAGACGGTTCACCGGTCAGGTATACATCCGCGCTAGTATATCAAGTTGAAAGTCATCATAGCTTGGTAGAATAGACCCAGCTCCCAACCCAACTTTGAGAATAGATTAACGGCGATATTTTTTTTATCGCGCGATAAGAGTCTCGCGTTAACGCAGCACGTTAACGCCGATAACGGCCCAGCACTAATATATATATATATAATATATATATATAATATATATATATATATATATATATATATATAGATATATATAGATAGATAGATAGATAGATAGATAGATAGAGTTACTACTGTAGTTTCATGAACAGTTTAAATTATTTTGATTTTATATTATTTTATAGCAATTTTAATTAGATTTGCCTTTTTATTTGTGTCAATAGTTAAGCAAATAAACTAAATTCAAATGAGACCAACACTATATAATTAATAATGCCAGCTTTATGCATTGTTTATTTCTTTTTTTTTTATAGCTTAAGTGAGAATCTACATCTATTAACCCATTTGGTTTTGTAATTTGGACTTATCTCTCACAATGTTGATTTATTTACTATTTTAAACCTACTATTTAACTCATTATTCATTAATTTGAATAAAACCAAGACCACATGTTGAAGCACTTTCTCTCGCTCTCTCTCTTTAAAAAAAAAAAAACACTCTTACTCTAGCACTAAATTCTCTGAGCACAGACAAGTTATTTTGTATAACTAGCACTTCTTGGGCTCTACTTTAACGATCTAAGCGCAAAGTCTAAAGTGAGTGACGCAAATGCATTAAAGGCGTGTCTGAATCCACTTTTGCTAATTTAAGGACAGAATAATACGCTCCATGGCATGCGCCATGCCGCATGGTCTAACAGGGTTGTGCTTATTCTCTTAATGAGTTCTTGGTGTGTTTCGAGCATAACGTGCATTAAACCAATCTCATCTCACATTCCCTTTAAGAGTCAGTTGCGTCGTGCCATGGCACATTTTCTATTTACATGGCGGACTTTGTAAGTGGAAAAACTGAACGCTTCACTAGCGAGAAAACCGTTCAACCATCTGCAGACCAACAGAAACAGAAACAATCCATCTGCATCTCAAGGATAAAGAATGATCCTCCTCCATTCGGCCTCTACGTTCTCTTTTCTTTAACTCTTTACTTTACTCTTGAAAAAAGTGTCTTGAAAAATATCTAGTAAAATATTATTTACTGTCATCATGGCAAAGATAAAGTAAATCAGTTATTAGAAATGAGTCATCAAAACTATTACGTTTAGAAATGTGTTGAAAAAATCTTCTCTCCGTTAAACAGAACTTAAACAGGGGGCTAATAATTCAGGGGGTTTAATAATTCTGATTTCAACTGTATATGTTATCTTATTTCAGTTAACATTTAGTTTACATTTACAAAAAACATACTACAGTACTATAATAATACTATAGTAACTTTTTATAGTAGTATAGTAACTTATGCAAGAGTAAAATCTACATGTTAAAACTGGCTTGAGATTAGCATCTTTAAATCATTATTTGTGCTGTATTTGTCTGAACCTTCTGAGTCCAACTAGAATCTGCTCTACAGATGGTACTGCATGGAATTAATTCACGGTTCAGATTATCGGACTTTCACAAAGTTTTTCCAGAAGCGATACTTCCCCTTTTCTACTTTTAAACCACTCGCTAGTGCAGGGTGGCTCGTTTTATTTTTGACTCTTAGTTTCTCGAGAGAGACTCTTATTGTTCCCGTTCCTGATCTGCCAAGTTTCCACCATTTTAATAAAACGTGTCATTGCGAGCCATGTTAATACTGATCCAATTCCAAACAGAAATATGGAGGCTTGTCCCTATGGTGATCCGGCCTGCTGCTTGTTTCCTGTGGTTACACTAATGGCTGCTATCATCCAACAATACATTACACATAGAGTTCATAGGTGCTTGATCCACTGCCAAACATCTGCTACCTTTCATTGAGGGTCTAATTTAGCTTTGCTTAGGGGGAAGTTGTGGTTTTAGATACATTCTGAATGTATTAATGCAGCATCCCAGTGAACAAAAGTACTATTTTGCAGCAGACCACTATAAATGCGTAGAGGTGGGGATCACAGGTTTGACTCACAATACAATACTGGCATCATATTTTGATAATGGATATCAGAACACCAGCGATTCAGTGACATCCATGAAATTGCAATGTCTGTGATTGAAGAAAAAAGTCACATGACGAAATTAATTTTTTAACCACAATTTAGAAGCGCAACAATATACAAGTGCATACACTGCTGTCAAAGAGCTTAAAAATGCTTATTAACCTGAGAAAAGTGTGTTCGCTAAATTTTGTGTAGTAAAAAAAGGCCAATGCATCTCCAATCTCCAACAGTTATATATAGTGTGCGATTAAAAAATATTGCCGTTAATCTATTCTCAAAGTTGGGTTGGGAGCTGGGTCTATTCTACGCAAGCTATGGTGACTTTCACCTTGATATTTTAGCGCGGATGTATTCCTGGCCGGTGAGCCGTCTGACAAAATGGTGCCCTTCTTAATCAAATCAGCAGGATGCCTGACTTTAACTGCAGGTCGGTAGTTTCACTTTAACTCATGAACATTTCATTCATGCGTCGTGACAAACTGGGGTATTAGACGCAAATAATTAGTAAGGACTGGTGAAAGTGTTATGGAATTTAATAACGCAGGACAAAAGGAAAGAAAAAAAACTTCAGCATTTCGCAATGTGTGTGTGTTTGTGTGTGTGTGTGCGGTCAGCCGCCTGTGTGGATCTAGTCGGAAAATAAGGCGAAAAGTCCTACATGAGGGTAATAATTTGTCAGTAATGCCACTAATATCTGCATAATACATAATTCTAGACAATCTTATGGCTTCACATAATTCTATATAATCTTATCCAATCTTATGTTATATAATTTGAAATAATAACTAAACATTTAACCAAACATAAGTCAGTTAACAAATTTTTATATTAATTTCATGACAGAACTTGAAGCTTGTCACATTTGTTTTTAAAACAAACAAACAAACAACAATGATACTTGGGAAATACAGATGCTATTGAGCTTCTAAATATTAATCATGTTGTCAGCATTTGCTTGAACCGTTTTGCTGAAATCAAAGTATAATGCATGAACAATGTCCTTTAAATTGTTTCTATTTCATCCAATACAAAAGAAACTAGCAACAAACATGCATACATGTACATGCATTCTTTGTGATTTGTGAGTCTCTTTCTGCATGATTTAGGGAAATGCCGAGGCTCTCAGACACACAGCAGTGAGTCAGGTATTTTACACACTAGAGTTTACAGCATGTTAGATACATCCTCTAATATGAACAGGAAAAGTGGAATCATTGCATTGTTTAAGGTCTCGTGACATTAAAATAAAGTTTTTTTAGATGTTAGTTTAAAGGATATCTACTATAGGCTGTGTGCTCTAAAACAGTGACAAGTTTTACAGACAAAATATAACTGTTATAAATATCCAAAGCTTGCAGTTTGTGACTTCTGCCTAACGCCCTATTCACACGGGGCATCAGCTTCAATGCTTCCCATTCACTTTGAATGGGTGACGTCAGGCGTTGCCGAACTGCATTGTGGATCCGTCGGCGCCGCTTCAGAGGCGTCGCTCGCTGCAGAAGTTGGGACTTGTTCAACTTTTCAAGCGCCAACGGAAGCGTCAGCCAATCAGATTGCTGTATGCAAACACACCAGCTCAGACAGTGGCCAATTGCTGACTAATTTAATTGGCTGACGCTGCTATGGCGATCGCATCAGCCCCAACTTCAGACACGCCCTCTGTCAAGCGCTGACGCTGAAGCCTCGTGTGAATGGGGCGTAAATGGGTCAATGTTTTTTTTCATGTCACCTCATACTTCAGTTTCTCATCAAATCTTGACCAATCAAATGTATCTCTCTAGTATCTGACATGCCCCGCCCCCTTCAAGACGCTTCTTATTTGCTTTTCATTTGATCTCAACCAATCTTACTGACAGAGCTGTGATTAAAAATGGTTTGCTGGTTGGCTGTTTTTTTAAGGGGAGGAGCTACTCATGTCCCATTCTCTCTTCATTTTCAGTTGAGATTACTTCAAACATGATCACAAACAAAAAGCAAATTTCAAAGCACTTCACAAGACATTTAAGTAAAATATAACTGCACAACTATTTCATAACCTCCAACTAAAGGCAATTAAATCTAACAGCTCATTGGCAAATAGTTCATAATAATAAATAACCACTTAGTTACTCCAATGTAAAATTTGGTTGCATATGTGAATCATTTATTCATACTATAGAAAAGAATAACAGTATATTATGCAAGAGTATCAATTGGTGACATTTTTTTCCTCGCCCCTGTCACCACTGGCTTGCTTGGATTAGAAGTTTTGGAGCTGCGCATCGATGGATTTGCTCTTCAGTGTTTGGACTTTCAGCAGTGAAAATTAAACCACACTGAACTGAACTAAATTGAACTTTAACTCTGAAATCTGGACTTTTCTAGAACTTCTTTGAAACAATCTACATTGTAAAAGTGCTATAGAAATATACATGAATTGTAGAGGTGTGAACCTACACTGGTCTCACGGTTCGGTTACGATTATCATGCCTTCGATTCAATTTGATATCTCGGTGCATCACGGTGCATTGATGATGCTTTCCATACACAGCTTTATATTTTCATTACAGCACAGCAATTCTTGTATCAAAATGTATAAATATATTTATATACTATTTGACAATTTTGTCCTTTAATACAAACAATCAGATATATAAACTGTACCTTTAAACAACACCATTATTTATAGCAAATAAACAAATATAAATATCCCGCTCGCTTTCTGAGCCTTGTCTACCAAGTTCTTCTTACACCCCTTTGATTGGTCACACACTCAACAGAAAGGGCTGCGATTGGCTCTTACACGCTGGCGCTCTTTGCAGATGAGTGACACTGATAAACTGCAGATAATGACAGATTGCCGTAGAGAGAAAACTCTGCAGACACGCGCTCGTGTCTGTATCCAGAAGTATCGCTATAACAGCCGAGAAGAGAGGAAAAGTCACGCCAGCAGGTCAAATGTGAGAAAGAGAGAAATGGAGATTACTTTCATTCTCTCAATCGCAGTGAAATAGGGGCTTCTGCTGTAAGTGTCAGTGAAAGACTGTCCAGCAAACACACACGCAGTGAAATTGTGCACAGTTTCTGAGTTTTAGGTAGTTGGAGCGTTGTAAATACTCGCACTCGCCTTCCTCGCCATAGTAAGCTACGACGACATAGCGCATATGAGATAAATGACGTCAGTACATAATAAACGGTTATGATTATTACTGAAACCGATACTGATTTTGTCCACCGTCTGCATCGCGGTGCACCAAAGAAATAATTCATTTTTGACACCCCTAATGAATTGAATTGAATTGAATTGACTTAAATTGAATATCAATATAATTTTGCGGCTGGAATGATTGGGTGAGAATCCCCATTTTTTTTTCTTAAACATCTGTCCATAACTGCATTTTAGAGAGTCTTGATGATGCTTGATTTATGACTTTACATTTGGACTTGAATGTAAAGAACAGTTATTGAGGCACATTAGCTGAAGAATAAATCCATTAGCACCAATCAATTGCCCATTATCTTCTATTTTCCAGTAATTGGGCCTGTGAAGGGGGTCCTTCTGTGACTGATGGTAATAAATTTCATTGTGTCTTTGTAGGATTCACGCTGCAATAACCAGCCTGTTCCTTCACACGAGATTCAGGCAGAAGAAAAGGGCTTTCTTCCTCCGATTGTTTTCCATCCTCAATGTTGCCGGCTGTTAATGAAGGCCTGAGGTTTGCAGTGCCAATGGGAAGCACATTTCAAGGTAATTCTCTCTATTGAAATCCTCCTCCTCTTCCTTTCCTCTCCTCTGAATCTTTTCTGCAGCTTTTGAGACAATGGGTTTTTACAGCAAGTCATTAGTCAGTTTAATAAGTAACTCGACTGGACCTTAAAGAGAGATTTGGTCTCATTGTGTAGGGTCGCACAATGGAAAGTTAGCTCAGTCTGAAGAGGCCGTCTAAGATTACAGTACATAGGAACACTTGAAGAAAAGGATTCCTTTCTCTTTTCAAGAGTCTTTCATTAACATTTGAATGTCTCCATGAAGTTTGTAATGCCTGCATTTCTTTTTTCTCTAAGTGACATGCTTTTTGATGATCGTATGCAAACATTTTCCAACAAGATACAAATGGGTTTTTTGAGAATGTTAGAAAGTTGTTTGCAAATGATATTAAAATATTAAAACTTTGAGTAAGTTACTAGATAAAGAAGAAACACATTTTTCAGTTTATACTTTATAGTTAAGTTTCTATCTAACAATACGCAAACTTATTTGCTCTTGTGAAATTTAAATTCTTTTTCAAATATTTCCCAAGTGAAGCAAGTGATTTCCCAAGTTTCTTTGTATTCTCCATTTTCCTGCCCTTTCCTGTGTCTTTGTTTCATTCTGTTTCTTTTACATTTAGTCTTTTCTTTTCCCTGTTTTTTTTTCTTTTTTCTTTCCTTTTCCTGATTGTTTTCTTATTTTTTCCCCTCTTTCTTTCTTTCTTTCTTTCTTTCTTTCTTTCTTTCTTTCTTTCTTTCTTTCTTTCTTTCTTTCTTTCTTTCTTTCTTTCTTTCTTTCTTTCTTTCTTTCTTTCTTCTGTTTTATTTTCTTTGAAGCATGGACATATATATATTATTATTTTTATTTTTTATTTTTTTTTTTTTCTGGAGAAAGTCTTATTTGTTTTAGTTTGGCTGGAATAAAATCAGTTTTTACATTTTTGTAACAATATTTAAGATCAATATTATTAGCCCCCATTAAGAAATGATTTGTATTATTTTTCATTGTCTACAGGAAAGAACACCGTTTTTCCAATAGCTTGCTAAATAGTAATTTATTACTGTCTAAAATAGTATGTACTGTCATCTTGACAAAGACAAAAAAAATTAGAAATTAATTATTAAAGCTATTATCTTTAAAAATGTGTTTAAAAAATGGTATCTCCAATTAAACCGCAAAAAAAAAAAATAACAGCATGCTAAAAATTGATTATTTTATGATACTGATAATTACATCTCACCTTTACAAATTGTTTTTTAGTATAATGAAAATATTATTGCAGTTTTTAATAACAGCTTGAATCATTTTTTTAGTTCTTATTGTTGTCTTTGGTTTTAAACATTTTAGTAATTCATTCATTATTCATTCATTTTCTTGTCGGCTTATCTGGGGTCGCCACAGCGGAATCAACCGCCAACTTATCCAGCACGATTTTATGCAGCGGATGCCCTTCCAGCCGCAACCCATCTCATGCAAACTCCACACAGAAACGCCAACTGACCCAGCCCAGCCGAGGTTCGAACCTGCGACCCAGCGACGTTCTTGCTGTGAGGCAACAGCACTACCTACTGCGCCGCCCCCATTTTAGTAATTTATTAACGTTATTCTTATTATTCTTATTCTTATTTTATTAAAATTATTATAAAACAAAAAATGACAGTTCCAAGGAGGACTGTAACCAAAAAAATATTTGTATACATACATAAATACATACAAAAAAAATCAAATAAAATACAATATACAATATATATATATAATATATATTATATATATATATATATATATATATATATTATATAAATATACACAGTTGAAGTCAGAGTTATTAGGCCCCCTGAATTATTAGACCCCCTGTTTATTTTTTTCCCGTTTTCTGTTTAAAGGTGAGAAGATTTTTTAACACATTTCTAAACATAATAGTTTTAATACTTCATTTCTATATAACTGATTATTTTATCTTTGCCATGATGACAGTAAATAATACTTTACTAGATTTTTTCAAGACACTTCTATACATCTTAGTGACATTTAAAGGCTTAACTAGGTTAATTAGGTTAACTAGGCAAGTTCTTTTATAATGAGGGTTTGTTCTGTAGACAAAGGGGCTAATAATTTTGACCTTAAAATGGTTCTTAAAAAATTAAAAACTGCTTTTATTCTAGCCGAAATAAAATAAATAAGACTTTCTTTAGGAGAAAAATATTATCAGACATACTGTGAAAATTATTTTTACACACAAAACAAAACTCAGAAAAGGCCTCTTCAGGTTTCATGCTGTCCCCCTCAGACAGCTCATGCAGTAAAGTGGCTAGTAATTACGCAAGAGCTCATTACTTTATGATGGTTATCAAAGGGTCCATGACACCTCAGTTGAGGTGAAGAGCAGCTGGTATCCAATGCTGAAGTCCATCCCAGATCTGCTGAAATGACCCACGGTCCACCTGCCTTCTGGAGATCATCTCCATCACCTCAGGAAGATGCCACAGGGCCCGCACCGGTTTCCCCCTCGGCCACAGCAAGCTGCTACCAATCACGGAGAGGACAACTTCATAAACACCAGCATTAGCATATAAAGAGGGAGAAATGGCAGTTCGTGGACCCCTGGCACTGTTAAATGGCCGATGAGAGACCACCAGCATCCCAGAGCACAATCAGTGTGGAGAGGAAGAGCAAGTGGTGAGGATTTCAGATGGGTCTCATGTCCTCAGGCGGAGGGAGGACAGTCCTGCTCTGATCTGATAGATTGTGCTTGTGCTGCGACCTTTGATTCACTCTGTGTTTTTGGCCCTTTCATACGTTTCATTTCCTCCTTCCTAATTGTTACTAATCATTGTCTCCTTTCTTCTATTTTTCTTTAGTTTTTACTTGTTCGTCTTTTTTCTTTTTTCTTTATTTCTTCTTCTATTTATGCTTTTCCCCCGATTTTTATCTTTCTTTCTGTCTTTTATCTTCTCAACTTCTTCCTTCTGTTTATTTTCTTTGTATTCCCCATTTTCTACCTTTTCCTGTGTCTTTCTTCATTCTGTTTTTTTTCCATTTAGCCTTTTCTTTTTCTGTTTTTGTTTTTCTGTTTTCTTTTTCTTTTCCTGATTGTTTTTTCCTCCTGCTTTCTTTCTTTCTTCTTTTTTTGTTTCTTTCTTTCTTTCTTTCTTTCTTTCTTTCTTTCTTTCTTTCTTCTTTTCTTTCTTTCTTTATTTCTTTATTTCTTTCTTTCTTTCTTTCTTTCTTTCTTTCTTTCTACTCATCTTTGCAATTTTGCTTCCTGTTGCTTTTTTATTTGTTCCCATTAGTTTTTTTTTTTGTTTTTTTTTTTCTTATTCTTTTTCTTTAGAAAGTCTTGTTGTACTAGTTTGGCTGGAATAAAAGCAGTTTTTAAATTTTTGTAACAATATTTTTTAAGATCAATATTATTAGCCCCATTAAGAAATAATTTTTAAATATTTTACATGTTTACAGAATCAACCACCTTTTTTTCCAATAACTGCCTATTTTTTAACCTAGTTAAACCTTCAAATTGCACTTTAAGCAGAATGGTAGTATATTGCAAAATAGCTAGTAAATAGTATGTACTGTCATCATGACAAAGACAAAAATTGTTATTAGAAATTAATTATTAAAACTATTATCTTTAAAAATGTGTTTAAAAATTGTATCTCCATTAAACACCACTTGGGAAATATAAAAAAAAAATACACAGGAATGCTAAAAATTTATATTTTATATATTTTATGAAACGGATAATTACATCTCACCTTTACAAATTGTTCTTTTAGTATAATGAAAATATTATTGCAGTTTTTAATAACAGCTTGAATCATTTTTTTAGTTTTTATTGTTGTCTTTGGTTTTAAACATTTTACTAATTTCTTCTTCTTCTTCTTCTTGTTCTTCTTGTTCTTCTTCTTCTTGTTCTTCTTCTTCTTCTTCTTCTTCTTCTTCTTCTTCTTCTTCTTCTTCTTCTTCTTCTTCTTCTTCTTCTTCTTCTTCTTCTTATTATTATTATTATTATTATTATTATTATTATATTATTATAAAACAAAAATGACAGTTCCCAAGGAGGACTGTAACCAAGAAATATTTGTATACATACATAAATACATACAAAAAAATTAAATAAAAATACAATATACAATATATATATATATATATATATATATATATATATATATATATATATATATATATATATATATATATATATATATATATATATTAATATATATATATATATATATATGGCTGTTTGCACCAGACAAAACACGATAGAATACAAGCCACTCAGAAGCACAGAATATGCACTAACTCACTAAATGTTAAGCTTTATATCTAATTACCACATATTAAACCTCTTTAACATTATTAAATGTAGATGCTAATTCACTCATATGGGTTGTTTTTGCATTATTTCAATTCACCTTTATTTGTATAGCGCTTTTACAGTGCAGATTCCTTCAAAGCAGCTTCACATAGAAGAGTATAGTAATTGAAACAGTGTCAGTTCACTTTTCAGTGTTTAAGTTCAGCTCAGTTTAGCTCAGTTCAGTGTGGTTTCACAGTTTCACACTTCTAAAGTTCAATTTCAAATGGTTTATTTTATTTTCAAGATCTGAGGTGCTGCTGATTTCAGTAGTAATTGCAATACATGTCATGTAAAATGGCATTCAACTCACATTGTCAGCATTAACTCTAAATTAAGCACGAGGTGTACCTGAGGTGATCATTGTCAAAGTTTTCTTTTGTTCAGCTGCAAACTTATCAATTCGAGGTGTTGGTTAGAACAAAAACTCCTTTTAATATGAAGAATATTCCTCTCATCGGGTGACGTTGCTTTTATATAGAAATTTATATTTTATATCGGTGGGCGGGGGTGGGGGTGGGGGGGGGGTAACTGGTCTTGGGCGCAGGGTGATATGGCTTGTGGCTATTGTGTGAATTAAAAAATGTAAGTCGAAGATGTAAATGCAGATTTTAATGTTTACAAATAATTGCATTATTTTGTGTGTGTGTGGTGTGTGTGTGTTGTGTTGTATGTGTTTGTGTGTGTGTAAACAGATGGATTGTTGGCTCTATATTGATTATAGATTAATTACAGTGTTGTGCATATACTGCCACAAAAATCCTACAATTCATCCAGTTCTATATAAGTGACTTGCAATGAGCTCCAGATGCCAAATAAAGGTCACTAACCGTGTAACGGATGACCTGCAATAGACCAATCCAGTTACATCGTCAGTTTTAAACTCAATGAGATGTTTGCAGTCAATGAGATGTTGCCAGATGACAGTGAGTTAATATGAATACAGTCAATAATATATGCTACACATTAACCGTGTGACTCTTCCAGTGATTCTGGATGAAATGAGATAACAAATGAAGCTCCAGGTGCTTAATCAATTACTTTAACCAGGTGTTGTAGCCAGTTTACTCTATTGTTGTTCTTGTTGTTATTATTATTATTATTTGTTATACGCATATTTATATTGTGTTTCTAATCTTTTGTTTAGATTTGTCCACCTGTTGGGTTTTGGATACATTTGTATCACCGTATAGGCCAGGATTTTTAGGGCCGATGTCCAGCATATTTTAGTTTCTTTTCCAATTAAACACACCTGAACAAGCTAATCAAGCTCTTTAGGTATACTAGAAACTTCCAGGGATGTGTGTTGAAGGAAGTTGGAGCTAAACTATGCAGGACACCGAGTTTGTATTCCACTGGTATAGGGTGTGTTTTGCATATCGGTATTTGGTAAAGTGGATATGGTGTTTTTTGACCAAACTTCTTTGATTTTGTTAATTTATTCATTTGTTACAAATAAAAACTGAATTTAGAAATGAAATTGGAATAGCATTTTGGTAACACTTTAGTTTAAGTCACAATTCATGCTTTTTACTACTGGCTAATTTCCTGCATATTATTAAGATATTAAATGTTTGTTGTTATGGATAATAATGCTAGACATATGGATTCAAGGCCTGGAAAGTACTTGAAAACAAACATAGGTCATTGAAAGTGCTTGAATTAAATTTTAAATAAATTAGTTTATAATTATACCCAGTTTTCAAAAACAAAATGAAAAAACTGAGAAATTCTTAAATTAAAAATCTTACATTTAAATCTTGTACAATAAAGCTGACCAAAAATTACACATTTTATCTACATTTTAGAAACTGCATTGGACTGCTCTTGTTCTTTGAACACGACTGACATTTTTTTAAAGTAAATATTAAGTATAGGTGAAATATTAAAGGGCCATGAGACCCCCCCTGTCTCAGCAGGGTGTTTTTACACCTCTAGTTTGAAAAAAGTCAGGAAAGTGGGTGAGTCCAGCTTTGTTTAGGTGGGAGTGTCAAATGGCGAAAGAGGGAAGGACTTGCATGAAAAGGTTTGAGCATGCGCTGATTTTTTCATTCATTCATTCATTTTCTTGTCGGCTTAGTCCCTTTATTAATCTGGGGTCGCCACAGCAGAATGAACCGCCAACTTATCCAGCACATTTTTACGCAGCGGATGCCCTTCCAGCCACAACCCATCTCTGGGAAATATCCACACACTCATACACTACGGACAATTTAGCTTACCCAATTTAGCTTACCCAATTCACCTGTACCGCATGTCTTTGGACTGTGGGGGAAACCGGAGCACCCGGAGGAAACCCACACGAACGCAGGGGAGAACATGCAAACTCCACACCAAACGCAAACGCCAACTGACGCAGCCAAGGTTCGAACCTGCGACCCAGCGACGTTCTTGCTGTACTACCTACTATGCCACTGCGTCGCCCTGCGCTGATTTTTACAGTGGCTAAACAACACACAGACGCAAAGGAGAAAGAAAGTGACTATGTTTGCATGGACATCAGAAATTAAATTATTTGCCAAATTCTTAATTTGTCGACTTTAACTGCAGTTTGGCACTTTCACTTTCATTCAGGAACATTTCCTGCATGTCGCCTGTGACAAACGAGATATTGGATGCGAGGAACTGCTGGAAAAGTGTAGTTTTAATGGAATGTTTGATACCGCACGTCGTATGGGAGAAAAAAAAATCCTCAACTTAGATGCACTCGGTAGGTAGGCGTCAGAAAGCCGTGTGTGTATAGACTATCCTGTAACAAAATGTGGCAAAAATCCTACACGACGGTAATAGTTTGATTAAGGTGTTTACATGTTTACATTCGGAGAGCAGCATTTACAACTGGTCTTCCAGCCCATAATATTGTAGTGATATTAACTTACTGTAAACTTAGTAAATAAATCATTTTGACTAAGGTATGTCTTTAAAAACTGAAAGAGTACTGCTGACCATACGAACTGACTTTGCCATCTGAAAAAACATAAACAAAGAACACTGATCACACACTTACCAAATTCGTAGAGACAGGACAATCAACTCGAACTGGAGCCGCGTCTTTTTTAAAAGAAGACGAGTGGCAAATCCGGATTTCAGCATTTCCAGATGCGAAAGCTCTTGGATAAAAAATGTTCCTTGCAAACGTATTTTTGTCGCGTGTTAGCAGACCACTGTAATCCACATGTAAGTCCAGCTGTGCTCACATAACAGGGAATTGAAAACAAAACCTTCATTGCAGCACATTTATAAACGCAACACTGATGACCCATGTCTCCAAACAATTCATCATGCATATTAATGAAGTTGCACCTCATTCACAATAGAGCGCGCTGATGACCAATTTCCACTTTTTAGTGAAATATATGTGTCCTAATAGTGTTTTTAGCAGCATTGGACACATATATGACTGTCAACATCTCAAAAAATGTGTTTTGGTGTTTCGTGACCCCGTGTTTCGAGGTGCAGTATGTAAGTTTGACACCCAGTGGTTGAACTAGGTATTGCACTTCTGGATCAAAACACATGCAAGCGCAGGTTGCCAGATTGACGTGAGTGTGCCTGACTATCGACCCTGAAGACTGATTTAAGGCTGATTTAAACCATTTTCTAACTAAAAGCAACGGCACGTGATAGAAAAAATATTTTTTCATACCTCAGATCTTGAAAATAAAATGAACCGTTTGAAAATGAACTTTATAGCTGTGACTTTATAGCCAAGTTAACAAATATCAATTATTCACTGGGTTCGAAATTAACTTTTTTTCTTGGTAGCACCGGTGCTCCTAACTTCAAAAATTTAGGCGCACCAGACAAAATTTAGTCACACCCGCAAAAATGATGAGCACTGTTACTACACGTTGTATATTACAGGTTCTATTATATATTAACACTCTAATCACAACCAACAAATAAACAAAAATCTGCATGCACTCACGGGCCCCTCTGCTGTTCTCACGGGTGGTGTCTGATATTGCACAGATGATATTGACATATAACATATTATTTTCATACGTCCTCTTAATAGCAATACCGGTCTTTTCACGAGCTGCAATATTAGTTTCATCTCGATGAATGCATGCGATGATGAACGCGGTGTCAGTCGCACGACTAACAGCATCGTGACGATTAAATGAAGGATTAAATAACGCGCTTAAAAAGTGTAGATTCGGTGGCAAACACTGTTACCTGAAAATTTTACGGTGAATGGCTTCAGTCATTTTCATAGCGGATAGGGTTGGGCCGATAGACGATGTCATCGTCCATCGCCGATGGCTGATAAACTTCACGATGCTGAGCCGGCATCGTGATCCATCGCCCCGCCCCACATGTATATTGATATATAACTTATTATTTGCATGTCATCTTAATAGCAATAACGGTCTTTTCATGAGCTGTGTTATATTATACTTATAGCTGCTGTTTGCACTGTCAGCATCGTGAGGATTAAATACATCGTGAGGATTATACAGCTCCTCTCGCGAATGGCTTTAGATATTTTCATAGCGGACTTGAAGCCACTGGAAGTCTTTTATCCACTCTTGGAAAAGTGTAAATGGTGGATTAACATTCAGCACATGATCACTAATAAGATGTGCCATTATTTAACTTTAGGTGGTTTCTAAAACTAAATCTGTCTGTTATTTTCATTCTCTTATCTTCAGCGCGTCACATTTCCGCGGCTGTTGCTCCTGTCATGTGAAGGCGTTGACTGAGTGATTGACAGCTGATATTAACCAATCCATTCCCGTTCAGTTCTAGCGCACTGGGCCAATAGGAAGAGCACAAAGGCGGGGCAGCATTCCGGTCTTTTTACTTCAGCAAGTTCACATAACAACTGTTTTAATCTGTTCCTGAGCGCTGCGTTTGGTGTCTTTAGGTGCAAAGATGCATTCTGCATAAATGTCTCCTAAATCCGCGCACGCGGTGAGGATTTTGCAGTGAAAACAGCTCGCACGGTAAAAATGATGTGCACTAGCACAAATGCTTTCAAATACATATTTTAGGTCGCATAAAATATCAGGCGCAAGTGTGACCAAAACGGTCGAGCTCTAGCATCTTTACTTGTTATTATGTCCTCATAATAATAATAAAATAAGGAAGTTATCATTAATCACAATAAATTACAGTGAACTCCAAACGAACTTTCGTCTCGTCTCCGCCACCAGCTGTGGGGAAAAGCCATTATAAGGACATAAATCACTCCGCCTGATCATGCCAGAGTCCCGCGGAAAAAAAGTGATTGGCAGGTGGTAATTTGTATGTAACTTTATTTATTTTTGGTTTGGTCATGGGTAAAGCAAAGACCATGTGGGTCAGGTAGTGAAAATGATAGGCTACAATTATTAAATTCGTTATGAATTAATTGATATTTTACAACAAAAAACCCCACCCCGCCTACAACGACGATACCATCGTCCATCGCCGATGTTCACATTAGACATCGTACAATGCCAAATTTGTCAACATCGCCCAACCCTAATAGCGGACTTTACCAAAACGGTCGCAATTTTGATTGTACATATAATAATGTTAAAGAGGTTTAATATGTAATAATTAGATTATAAACCTTACCATTTCACGAGTAAGTGCATATTCTGTGCTTCTGAATGGCTGTATTTAAATTTCTGTCATGTTTCATCTGGTGCAAACAGCCAAATTGCTTATCACTGCAAATCTCATCACGTAGAGTGTTGTTAGGACACAAGGTTACAGTGTAACCTGCTCACCTTATACGTTTGTAATATTTATATTATTTGCTAATTAATAACCACCTCATGTGGAACTCTGAATCTGCATGTCATATCGTGGCTGTTAATGTCCACCGGAGATAGCATTTTTGGTCGCAGGCACATGCGAGCCTTCCTGAATGAATCAAATATGCTGTTTAATTGGCTAAAGTGGCAGTGGGCAGGTTAAAAGAACCAAAACAAAGACAGCGTTCTGGCACATGACTCACATTTTCAAAGCAGAATATCTGACTTCAGCATTGTTTTACAAATAAACAAGAATGCTCAATTAGCAAGTTTTAAGGTGCTTGTTTAAAAATTATTGGTGCTTTAAAATATCTTTAAAAGTCCTTGAATCTGCTGTTGAAAGCATGGGAACTCTGTTAAAAGTGAATCTTATTCCACATCCCTAATTCTACCCAAAACCTAAACCTAGTGTTAGTTAAGGGTTTGTTAATACCATGAGTTGTGACCTAAACCAAACCATTCAGTGTTACAGAATTTGCAATGTATTGACTGGAGTGCGTACAACTCATGATCAATTTCATCAAACCATGTGAGCTCTTCCTGCTGGCCTTGAGTTTACAGTCCCACTTATTTCTCCATGGTTCGTGACCCTGATAATATCAGTCATCAGCTCCTCACAGCACCGAGTGACTCGTCTGAAAGCTCGTAGTGTGATTTAAACCCCAGGTCGCAATGCTAGATATATTCATTCAGCACGTCTCCAGCGACTCATCCCGTTCTCTGAAGAGCGATAGTGTTCCTCGTCACGTCCAATTCCTTTTCCTCCTGTGGTTCATCAGTGTTTCTCTGTTGCAGCAGACAGATGCTGCTCTCTGATGGAGAACCACACTGATGGGCCACTAACTGGGCCTGCTAAGTCATTGCACTGACAGATGGGACGTGGGTGTGTGTGTATGTTTGTGTGTGTGTGTGTGTGCGTTTATGTGTTTATTTGTGCACCATAATAATTCAGCAGCAATTTGTAAGTCTTTTACAAAAGTGGGTAGCAATACAGTGTGATATGTTGTATTTAATGTAACCTATTTTATATTTTAAGCCAAAAGGTGAAATGTTATGGGTGCATGTTTAAACACACAATGCTTACACTGGAAAAAAAAAATCACACAAATAAATAAATAAATAAATAGATAAATAAATATATATCTCATCACCTTGGAATTATTAGGTTCTATCTGCATTCTAAATGATTTTGAGATATTGAGCTTCAAAGTTTTTGCATTCCATATAGCAAACAACATGTGTGTAACAGTTCTCTTTCATACATTAACATGGCAGAGATCCTAAATGTACTCTAAATGTAAATTATCAAAATTCTCTTCAATTTGCAAATTGGGGTAAAACACCAGGGTAAATGCGGATAGAAGCTTCTAATGTTAAGAAGTCATTTTCAGCTTAGAATTATAAGGTTCAGTCTGGCCGATCATTAATTGAAGCATTACTTTTTTAAGAAATACAATCAGTCTGCTTATTCATTTAATTAAAAAAAAAAGTTGGTGTTGTAACAATATGTTGATGTTTGAGAAAGTAAAATTTTTGCTTTCTATAACATTTATTTTATGTTTTAGAATGAATAATTTTTCTTGTTCAAATTAAGCATACAAGGCTGTACTCAATATTTTGTCAAGTGCAGATGTTAATTTTATGTATTTAATATTTATATTTCATATTTATAAAATTATAAGCTTTATATGAGTTATTGAGTTATATTTATTGAATGAAATGCCTCATGAATTCAATTAAGTATTTGCCCTTCAAGGCTTAATATCAAATTTAAATACTTCAAATGAAAACAGACAATGAGCAAATGAGTTGTTTAACAAACACTGAAAAATGTTTCACTGACTATATATACACAAATAAAAAATTCACATTGAATATATTACATTTTTTAAATAACAAATAACAAAAATGCTTCTAAATCATCACATTTACACATCTTTTCAGTTTCAGGTTTCGTCTCAATTTTATGTGGTGCAGCATTATTTAATCAACAACAACAAAAAAAAAGATTTTGTGTTTCTTTCTGGTCTTTCCAGCTGTCAACCGGTGAAAAAACAAAGAACGCTGATCCTGATTGGTCCTTGTGCATGCATTCGAAATGCTGATTGGCTCACAGAAAGAACCTTATAGAGCCAAGCTACAGTTTAACAACTTATACAAAAACATCACTTAATTAAATAAGTTGTCATTTAATAAGAATATGTGAATAACTCAATTTTGACAAAAAAATGTCAAATAGAACATTATAATTCTAATAACCTTATATATATATATATATATATATATATATATATATATATATATATATATATATATATATATAGATAGATAGATAGATAGATAGATAGATAGATAGATAGATAGATAGATAGATAGATAGATAGATAGATAGATATAAATTATTATTATTATTATAATTTTTATTTTAAAAAAAAAGAAGTAGGAAGTAAAAAAATTGTGAGTTCGTTTTTAAAACTGAAAACAAGATTATTTTACAATTTTTTTTTTATATACAGTTATTAATTAGTAGTAATTATTAGCCCCTCTTTGAATTTTTTTCTCTTTTAAATATTTCCCAAATTATGTTTAACAGAGCAAGGAAATTTTCACAGCATGTTTAATATTATTTTTTTTCTTCTGGCGAAAGTCTTTGTTTTATTTTGACTAGAATAAAAGCAGTTTAAAATTTTTAAACACCATTTTAAAGACAATATTATTAGCCCCTTTAAGCTATTTTTTTTTTCCGATAGTCTACAGAACAAACCATCATTATACAACAACTTGCCTAATTAGCCTAACTTGCCTAGTTAACCTAATTAACCTAGTTAAGCCTTTAATGTCACTTAAAGCTGAATAAAAGTGTCTTGAAAAATATCTAGTAAAATATTATTTACTGTCATCATGGCAAAGATAAAATAAATCGGTCATTAGAAATGAAGTATTAAAACTATTATGTTTAGAAATGTGTTGAAACAATCTTCTCACCTTTAAACAGAAAACAGGGAAAAAAATAAACAGGGGGGCTAATAATTCTGACTTCAACTGTATATATGAGCAATATCACACGAGTAGCAGTGCGATATGGCTGTATATCGGCACTGGTGGGAGGTGTGCGTTGGCACGAGGGTGCAGGCCAAGTGCCTTAGTGTCCCACCAGTGACTATATACAGCCATATCGCACTGCTACGGGTGTGATGTTGCGTTTATACAACAGTTCGACGGCATAATAGTGTATATAAAAAATAAAATAAAAGTCTAAAGTCTAAAAATCCTTTTTTTTTATTGGGAACTACTTTCTTTCGCCATTCATTCACATCTGCAGCTGACGTCAGAACAGCAGAAACATTACTAATTCACCAAAGTCATTTTAGAACTAGTATTTGTATAGTTCTCTTGCGTAATGTCTAAAGTGATGACAAAACCGGTGATTTTGCTCACATTTTAAGATTATAAGGTTGAACAGCTTGAAATGCCATCAGTCTAGAGACATTTCCCCGCATTTCTCTGTTGCAATCACGATATCAGAATAATTAACCCAAAAAAAACCAAAGCAACACCAATACTTCCAGAGTACTGTTGTGTTTGCGATAAGGGAAAAATGCTAAACACATACGGGCATTTCTTCTTTCTTTCTTCTTTACTGAACTAGTAACGAAAACAGGGCACTCATTAGAAACAAACAGAAAACCAAAGAGTGGCCAACACAAAATACATACATTCCTGATGTGTGAGTCCCATCTCACACTCAATACACTACAATTACTATGGTATAAATACAGCACTGTAACATACAAAAGAGAGAGATCCACTTAGAATGTCACTTACCTGTTTTAAAATGATTTGATCTGCTGTAGTTTGAAATTACGTTAGGTTTTTCTCCTCTAAGGGCTTATTATGCGGCCTCTGTCGCAATCTTGTTGACAACGTCAACCGTCTTTGCTCCGCTCAGTATGACAGGCTGATAGATGTCAACGCGCTGTATCTCATAAATTATAAATATTTCAAATAGGCACTATCCTTATAAATAAACTGCATAGTTGCAATCTAAACAACTACATTCTTGTCTGAAAAGCCTCAAAAGTTGTTGTCCAACAGCTGCAATATTTGTCAAAGTGTAGTGAGTTTATTCATCTGCTGTCACTCTGTAGTAGTAATACACAAGGGTGAGGAGGCTGTATGAGTGCTGTTATTACGGGAATTATTGCATGGTTATCAGAAGACAAACTTTTTTTTTTTTTGCAGTGCTTAAAATGGTTCCGTATGACTAAATAACTGTTTATAAATGGTAGAATATGTTTACTTTGCAACACACAGTAGTTATGAAAATGAAAAGCATTTTCAGTCCTTTCAGTCTATTAACCCCCTGCTTAATTTCATAACTTCACAATAGGTTGTAGTGTTGTCTAGTCATTAAATTTACATTACAAGCCCCATTTTGTATGAGAATCATTTAGTCTTGCCTTTTTGTATATGCAAATAATTGTTTCTAAATTGCAGAGCACATTTACCTTTTATGTGGCACTGAATATAAAAATGAAGAGTGTTTGCACCAATTTCCGTATCCCCCTTGCTGGATGTAACAGATTAGGTAATTTGATGGTTAGTTGTAGTGTGTCATCTGACCATTAAATTTGCATTACAAACACATTCTGTGTGAGCATAATTTAGTTTTTTGTTTTTTGTGTGTATGCTAGCATCTATGTAACACATTTGTTGTGCATCATAAAGCATTGAATGTGAAAATGAAATAACCACTTGGAGCAGTTTACTTTTTAATTTAACCAAAACAAAAGCAATTTTTATGTTGCTTTTTATGTTTTATGTTTGTTGTGTTTGTATTTCTGGCTCTGTAGATGCACTTAGTCTCTAATTATAGCTCTTAAAGGGATAGTTCACCCAAAAATTTAAATTCTGCCATTTACTCTCCCTTCACTTGTTCAAAACCGGTCAAAGGTTTGGGGTCAGTAGGATTTTTAAATGTTTTAAAATAAGCTTAACCTGCTCACCGAGGCTGCATTTATTTAATCAATACAGTATATACAGTTGCAATCAGAATTATTCAACCCCTGATTTATTCGCCCCCCTGTTTATTTTTTCCCACAATTTCTGTTTAACGGAGAGGAAATCTTTTCAACACATTTCTAAACATAATAGTTTTATTAAGTTAAGTTATCTCTAATAACTGATTTATTTTATCTTTGCCATGATGACAGTAAATAATATTTTACTAGATATTTTTCAAGACACTTCTATACAGCTTAAAGTGCCATTTAAAGGCTTAACTGGGTTAATTAGGTTAACTAGGCAGGTTAGGGTAATTAGGCAAGTTATTGTATAACGATGGTTTGTTCTGTATACTATTGAAAAAATATATAGCTTAAAGGGGCTAATAATTTTGACCTTAAAATGGGTTTTAAAAAATTAAAAACTGCTTTTATTCTAGCCGAAATAAAACAAATAAGACTTTCTCTAGAAGAAAAAATATTATCAGACATACTGTGAAAATTTCCTTGTTCTGTTAAACATCATTTGGGAAATATTTAAAAAAGAAAAAAAAAATCAAAGGGGGGTTCAATAATTCTGATTGCAACTGTAAGTATATATAAATACAGTACAAATTGTAAAATTGTGAAATGTTATTGCACTATAAATTAACTGTTCAAAAGTAGTTTATCATTTAATTTAATAAATTATTCCAGTGACTTTAAAGATGAATTTTCAGCTTCATTACTCCAGTCTTCAGAGTCACATGATCCTTCAGAAATCACTCTAATATTTATTATTATTATTATTCATTCATTTTCTTTTTGGCTTAGTCACTTTATTAATCGGGGGTCGCCACAGCGCAATGGACCGCCAACTTATCCAGCATATGGACATGCTAAATGGTTTTACGCAGCAGATGCCCTTCCAGTTGCGTCCCATCACTGGAAAACACCCATACACTTTCATTCACACACATACACTATGGACTATTTACAGTAGCTTACCCAATTCACCTAGCCCAGTGGTTTCCAACCTTTTTTTTTTGCCTGAGACCCCCTTTTTCCCTGGAAAATATTGTAAGGCCCTTGTAAGGTAGCATTTAATGATATTATAAAAGTTTGCGGTAAGAATGACAAAAATTGTTGTTTTCAAACAATTGGTATATGTTCATTACTACAGTATATCTAGATATGTTTATGCACAAATAATAGTCTAATGTAAAATATAAAAGCAAAACATCAGTAGGCCCCATATTAGTTGCCAATTAGTTGCCAATTTTAAAAAAAAGTTTCTTGTCAGTAGCTGTGACGTCCCTCGTCTTATTTTGTGTCAATTCTTTTGCAAAAAATGCTCTGGGCTTGTCACGGTATTGGGGATGAGTCGTCTGCAAATGTCTTATTAATTTGGACGGCCTCATGCATTTTTTTAGCAAGAACTTTTCGCTAATATCCGCAGATAATACACTGTGGCTCACAGCAAGAAGGTCGCTGGTTCGAGCCCCGCCTGGGTCAGTTGGCATTTATGTGTGGAGTTTGCATGTTCTCCCCGTGTTCGCGTGGGTTTCCTCCGGGTGCTCTGGTTTCCCCCACAGTCCAAAGACATGCGCTATAGGTGAATTGAATAAGCTAAATTGGCCGTGTATGTGTGTGAAAGCGTGTGTATGGGTATTTCCCAGTGTTGGGTTGCAGCTGGAAGGGCATCCACTGCGTAAAACATATGCTGGAGAAGTTGGCGGTTCATTCCGCTGTGGTGACCCCTGATTAATAAAGAGACTAAGCCGAAAAGAAAATTAATGAATAATTTATCTCATTTATAGGGGCCGCAAGAACTGTCAAAACATAAACTTGGAATATAATTTGGGTCTGAAGGGCATATGCTGTCATCATGGGAAAGTTTAATAAATCAATTATTAGAAATGAGTTATTAAAACTATTATGTTTAGAAATTTGTTGAAAAAATCTTTCTGTTAAACAGAATTTGGGGAAAATTTATACAGGGGGCTAATAATTCTGGAGGGCTAGTAATTCTGACTTCAACTGTCTTTAGTTTTAATATAAGTTGTAATGTGTCTAGTCATTACATTTACATTGTCATAATTAAAAGTCTTTTCTGGAGACAATAGCATCTGCAGGATCGTATTTAAGCTTTCTTCCAAATAGCATGAGAGTTAAGATCCTGATAAGTGCACCTGAGGCCGCCCTGAGGCCGATCTGTTATTCATTATCTCTTCTCGATGTCTTCTATCCTCCTCCTATCATGGCTGCTCAGCCAAACATCTTTGTCGTTTGATTAACGCCTCTCTCTCTCTTTTCATCCCTCACTCCGGAGTTAAACATTTCCCTCTGCTGTTATGCGGTTGTTTATTTCCTGTAGTGATCGACCTCATCCTGTGCACAGATTTCGGACCCCAGGGCCGCTTCTGCAGCTCTTTTAAGTGTCCTTGTCTCAGTAGGGCACCTGGATTTCTCTGCCCTTTAAATGTAAGCGTACATTTTGTCTGTAGGAGGTTTTTTTAGTCTTTCATGTGCCATTGACCATCACACTATCAAAGGCTGTGTGGAAACTGCCTCCAAATCAGATTTTCCCCAAAGGCTAAACACATCTTTCAAGTTTTACTCAGGTGTGTCTAAAAATCTGTCTCTTGCTTTTGTTTATTTATTTATTTTTATAATATTTTACTTTGAAAAAGTTAAGTTGCTGATTTGGCTAAATACATATTAAGATAACAATTAATATTTTATTTTGTTTGATATTGTTGTAACTACCTAAAATTACTAACACAATCTCACGGCAATTCATAACTTTTTTATTAAGTGTTCAATTCGTATGAATTTGTATGATCAGTTTAGTACAGTGATGCCCAAATTAGGGCTCATGTTAACCTTTGATTTGGCCCGCCATCCCATCTGAGACGAGAGGGAGAATGATGGGGATGGTTTGATGTTTTATTGTTAAAAGCTAACTGAAATATTTCAATTAAATGGTGTAAATCAATCAGATTTTGTTTAAATGCACATACTGTCGCCCCGCAATGCAGAGACTTTGGTGAGCAAATCAAGTCAAAGGCAGATTCTGCTTGACCTGTGTATTCAGGATTGAACTCCACTGTTATAAATGTGATTGTTTATGTTTTTATTGCATTAGGTTATAATTTAAAAAGTTACACTGCATTAGTTAATATGATTTAAAGTAATGCTTTATATTTATTTTTAAATATTATTAATTAAATTAGGAAATTACCCATGGCAACTTTAATGTAATATAGTTTACTATATTTACCTTCGGCCCATGGCTCTCAATATTTAGTTTTTGGCCTTTTATATGAAAAAGTTTGGGCACCCCTGGTTTAGTATGATTTGCTCATCCCCCAATAACGGTTGGGTTTAGGGGCGGGGTTTGGTGTGATGCCTCCTTTTTAAAATTGTACATTTCGTACGAATTAGCCACTAAACTGACAAAACAAAAAATAGGTACGTTTGCTTGTGAGATCAGGTTGAAAATGACACATTGTCTGGCATGCTCCAAATAATTATGAAAATATTAGAAATTAAAAGAAATAACTTGGATTTTAGTTCAGATTTGTGATCCATTTTTTTGTTTTTTGTTAATGAAGTTAATTTATAACTTTTCTCATTTATTTAAAGGACAATATTTTAATTAGATATTAAATTATAAAACAATGCTAAATAAATTTTGTTTTGTTTTGTTTATGCATGTTTTATTTTTGTCACTTACTTAAAACTACAGAAATTAGACAGGTGTTGAGTTTTCGTATACAGTCGTCCTCAAAAGCTAATAATCAAAATTTCAACATACAAAATAATTTTATTGTTGTTTGTTTTCACTTTTTTTGGATTGCCACTCACTGTATATTTTTGTGAATGTAAAAAATATATATATGTATTTATATTATTTTGATATTATTTATATATTATTTTACTGCAAATATTTTTTTTTTTATAATTTTATATATAGCAGGACAAATTGTAAAGATTAGAAATTGAAAGAAATAACTTGGATTTTAGTTCAGATTTTTTTTATTCATTATTTTTTGTTAATAAAGTTCATTTGTAGCTTTTCTTATTAATTTAAAGCACAATATTTTAATTAGATATTAAATTATAAAACACTGCTAAATAAGTTTTGTTTTGTTTTGTTTTGTTTTTGTCACTTACTTAAGACTACCCAAATTAGACAGGTGTTGAGTTTCCATATAGTCCTCAAAAGCTAATAATCAAAATTTCAAAATACAAAATAATTTTATTGTTGTTTATTTGTTTATTTTCACTGTGTTTGGATTGCCACTCGTTGTATATTTTTATAATTGTAAAATTATATGGTTCTATCTGACATTTTTGTCAAAATTGAGTTATTGACATATTTTTATTAAATGACAACTTATTTACATTATGGGATGTTTTTTTTATAAGTTGTTTCATTTTAAGACTTTTTTTTATTTAAAAAACAAATGTTACACACGCACTGTTTGCTATGGAATGCAAAAACTTTGAAGCTTAATATCTCAAAATCATTCAGAATGCAGATATGCACTCACTCACTCACTCATAAACGAAATATTGCTGCTTTTGGGCAACATAATGTACATTTGAGGCTTTTTAAGTCGAGAATGTAGTTGTTTAGATTGCGATTATGCAGTTTATTTATGAGGATAGTGCATATTTTAAATATTTATAATTTCTGTCTTTAAGCAAAGACGGTTGACGATGTCTATCCACAAGATTGCGACCAGAAACCGCATAATAAGCCCTAAGAGAAAACAGCGTCTAAATTTCAACTACGCTGATTAAATCATATTAAACAGTAAATGACTTTCTAAAGTCGATCTCTCTCTTTTGTATGTTGGAGTGCTGTATTTATACCATAGTAATATTGTGATCTCCTGATTGCAACAGACATACTGGGAGATATCTCTGTAGACTAATGGCATTTCATGCATTTCAGCCTTATAATCGTAAAATGTCAGCAAAATCCCCTGTTTTGTCATCACTTTAGACATTACGCTAGAGAATCATTCAAATACTAGCTCAAGAGTGACATTGGTGATTACAAAACGGCTTCTGCTGTGCTTACGTCAGCTGCAGATGTGAATGAATGGTGGAAGAAAGTAGTTCCTCTTAAGGGTTTTGGGACTCACCATGTTTCATTTTTTTTTTTGTACACATGGTTATGGCGTTGAACTGTTGTATAAATGCAATATCAGATGAGTAGCAGTGCTATGTGGCTGTACATGCCAACGCACGCCTCCCACCAGTGCCGATATACAGCCACATCACACTGTTACTTGTGTGATATTGCCTATATATATATATACACACACACACAGTTGAAGTCAGAATTATTAGCCTCCCTGAATTATTTGCCCCCCTGTTTATTCTTTTCCCCAATTTCTGTTTAACGGAGAGAAGATTTTTTCAACACATTTCTAAACATAATAGTTTTAATAACTCAATTCTAATAACTGATTTATTTTATCTTTGTCATGATGACAGTAAATAATATTTGACTAGATATTTTTCAAGACACTTCTATACAGCTTAAAGTGACATATTTAAAGGCTTAAGTAGGTTAATTAGGTTAACTAGGCAGGTTAGGGTAATTAGGCAAGTTATTGTATAACGATGGTTTGTTCTGTAGACTATCAAAAAAATATATAGCTTAAACGGGCTAATATTTTGTCCTTAAAAGGGTGTTTAAAAAATTTAAAACTGCTTTTATTCTAGCTGAAATAAAACAAATAAGACTCTCCAGAAGAAAAAATATTATCAGACATATACTGTGAGAATTTCCCTGCTCTGTTAAACATCATTTGGGAAATATTTAAAAAAGAAAAAATAATTTTTAATTTATATATATATATATATAATTGTATTGTATATATTTATGTATTATTTTATTGTATATATTTATAGTCTTGGGTATTTTTAAATATAGGAGGACTAATTGTGCTTTCAAAGCATTTGAAGCACATCTGTGCACAAGAAAAGTGCTGGATTTAAAAAAAAATATGTTGGGTTTATAAGTAATGTAAATAAATCCACTGCTTGTTTATAAACACTCTCTGCTCTTCTTCCATGTCTTCATGTTGCATTTCTTTCCTTTTTTGTCCTCTATCCTATCCTTTATTTTGCTCTGTACTTCAGATTTAGAGGGCGAGTGGAGATCGGCACAGATGGCTCAGCACTTGTTGGACTGACCTCAGTTGCTGTCCAGATGCAGGTCAGTGCTCGGGTTCAGGGGTCTGTCTCTGTGAGTTATAGCCCACTGTTATGAATTGAAACAGAAATGCCCACTCTATATATGCATGAGGATTGAATTACAAGTTCCTTTCCTTGTCCAGACCAATGAAGGACATATAGTGACCACAACTGGACATTATAGACTGAAGGAAAACAGCAGGGCACAAGTTGCCAATATCCTGGAGCTGGGAGTAATATAATTAAGCTCTAATGTTGTTTACCAGACACATAATAGCTATTTGATGTCTTAGCCTCTTAACAAAAAAGGAAATGTTTTCTTGATAGTAGAATAATCAATATTATCTTGATGTAATTGGAAACTGTCATGAATTGTAATCAGCAATTATGCTTTAGGTATTGAATAGAGAGGCACTTTTTATCCAAATTGTTTCAAGGTAAATTCAGGAATTGTATCAGTGGGAGTTTAATGGGGATTGAGTCTTGAGCTTAAAGGGGAAATGAAGCACTCAGTCAAGTTTACCTTATTTTGTACATTTTATTCCACTTTAATGAAAATATAATAAACAAACTCGATTAATGTAACCATTTAGCAGAAAACGGCATGTTTTACTGTAGATTTTAGACCTAGGGCGCCGCCATCTTGGAATATCACTGTCTCTGACGTCACGGGGTTGGTTTGCGGTGATAAGCTGAACGGACACAATAGAAGTAAAGGAGTGAACGCGGAGACTGGACAGCCTAATTAACCCAATGCGTGAAGTTGTGGGCGTGGAGCTGCTGCAAATACAAGCATCAGATGTGTGTCTAATATAAAAGTATATAAATGTATTCTACTTTCCTTTTTTCCTCCTTTAATCACCGATCATTTGATGCGCTTTGATTCACTCTCTGTATTACTCTGCCTGACTGCCTGTCTGGGTTTCAAACGTGACTGTAACGGACTAAACACGGACACTGAACAGCTTAATTTAACCCAATGCATGAAGTTGTGGATGTGCATCACAGAGCTGGTGAAAACACAACAAATACAAGCATTTAAGTGTCTTGAGTTGTGTATTTTTCTTTTGATACCTCTCGTTTGATGCGCTGTGATCAACTCTTTCACGCTGCTCCAGCACTGCCTGACGAGGGGATTTACATTCAGACTAATGCAATGATTTAAATCATACATGACTTCATGCTTTACTAAGTCACGTCTGTCTGGATTGTCAAGACATATTCCCTCTTCAAGTCCATAGACTCGATCTCTCAACATGTATGAAGGATAAAAACCTGCCATAAGAAACACCGCGCTGATCTGAGTTTGGTTTAAACACGAGCAGAGGCGAGGGGGTGTAGCGGTGAAAAGTGAAAGTACCCGCCCCCATGACGTCAGTAATTATTCACTCTCCCAATACTGTGGTTTTCAACTAGGTCCGGTGTAACGTCATGGGGGCGGGTACTTTCACTTTTCACCGCTACACCCCCTCGCCTCTGCTCGTGTTTAAACCAAACTCAGATCAGCGCGGTGTTTCTTATGGCAGGTTTTTATCCTTCATACATGTTGAGAGATCGAGTCTATGGACTTGAAGAGGGAATATGTCTTGACAATCCAGACAGACGTGACTTAGTAAAGCATGAAGTCATGTATGATTTAAATCATTGCATTAGTCTGAATGTAAATCCCCTCGTCAGGCAGTGCTGGAGCAGCGTGAAAGAGTTGATCACAGCGCATCAAACGAGAGGTATCAAAAGAAAAATACACAACTCAAGACACTTAAATGCTTGTATTTGTTGTGTTTTCACCAGCTCTGTGATGCACATCCACAACTTCATGCATTGGGTTAAATTAAGCTGTTCAGTGTCCGTGTTTAGTCCGTTACAGTCACGTTTGAAACCCAGACAGGCAGTCAGGCAGAGTAATACAGAGAGTGAATCAAAGCGCATCAAATGATCGGTGATTAAAGGAGGAAAAAAGGAAAGTAGAATACATTTATATACTTTTATATTAGACACACATCTGATGCTTGTATTTGCAGCAGCTCCACGCCCACAACTTCACGCATTGGGTTAAATTAGGCTGTCCAGTCTCCGCGTTCACTCCTTTACTTCTATTGTGTCCGTTCAGCTTATCACCGCAAACCAACCCCGTGACGTCAGAGACAGTGATATTCCAAGATGGCGGCGCCCTAGGTCTAAAATCTACAGTAAAACATGCCGTTTTTTGCTAAATGGTTACATTAATCGAGTTTGTTTATTATATTTTCATTAAAGTGGAATAAAATGTACAAAATAAGGTAAACTTGACTGAGTGCTTCATTTCCCCTTTAATTGAATATTCTGGCCTGAAAACAAGTGAAGCTCAATGGATAATGGATGGTAAAGCTCATTCATTCCTTGTGTCCTTCAGTTAATAAAATGAAAGTGGAATCTACCTGAAATGATTTTTCACTTTTCAGAAAGAGTTCGTGATCGAGTACAGTGTGCAAATAGTCAGTCTGTCCTTTTAAAGCTGTATTCTGATGCTAGTGAATTGGAGCCTTTGACATATATTGTAAATGTCTGATTGAACTTTTTTGTATATTAAATATTTATTTTTTTATTGTTGTTGTAAAAGTTAAAGGCTTGACAGAAAAAAACAATCATTCAGTTCAAATGCAAGAAATGTTTGTAACATCATTTTAGAAATCTGTACCAGGAAATTATTCCATCCATCCATCCATCCATCCATCCATCCATCCATTCATTAACTCACTCACTCACTCATTGATTATTTTCTTACTTATTGATTATTCTCACTCACTCATTCATTATTCACTCACTTACCCGTTATTCTCTCAGTCACTCACTCATTGATTATTCCTTAACACAGTTATTGATTATTCTCACTCACTCACTCACTCACTCACTCACTCATTGATTATTCTCTCACTCACTCATTGATTATTCTCTCACTCACACATTGATTATTTTCTTACACACTTATTGATTATTCTCTCACTCATTGATTATTTTCTTACACACTTATTGATTATTCTCACTCACTCATTGATTATTCTCTCACTCATTGATTATTCTCTCACTCATTGATTATTCTCTTACACATTTATTGATTATTCTCACTCACTCACTCATTATTTTCTTACACACTTATTGGTTATTCTCATTCACTCACTCATTGATTATTCACTCACTAATTATTTTCTTACACACTTATTGATTATTCTCCTACTCACTTATAGATTATTCTCACTCACTCATTGATTATTCTCTCATTCACTCACTCACTCACTCACTCACTCATTGATTATTCTCTCAGTCATTGATTATTCTCTTACACATTTATTGATTATTCTCACTCACTCATTGATTATTCTCTCACTCGCTCACTCACTCATTTATTATTCTCTCACTCATTGATTATTCTCATACACATTTATTGATTATTCTCACTCACTCACTCATTATTTTCTTACACACTTATTGATTATTCTCATTCACTCACTCATTAATTATTCACTCACCCATTATTCTCACTTACTCAATCATTCATTGATTATTCTCTCACTCATTCATTGATTATTCTCCTACTCACTTATAGATTATTCTCACTCACTCATTATTCTCTCATTCACTCACTCACTCACTCACTCACTCACTCACTCACTCACTCACTCACTCACTCACTCACTCACTCACTCATTTATTATTCTCTCAGTCATTGATTATTCTCTTACACATTTATTGATTATTCTCACTCTCACTCATTATTTTCTTACACACGTATTGATTATTCTCATTCACTCACTCATTGATTATTCACTCACTCATTATTCTCACTTACTCAATCATTCATTGATTATTCTCTCACTCACTCATTGATTATTCTCCTACTCACTTATAGATTATTCTCACACACTCATTATTCTCTCATTCACTCACTCACTCACTCACTCACTCACTCACTCACTCACTTATTGATTATTCTCTTGCTCACACATTTATTGATTATTCTCTTGCTCACACATTTATTGATTATTCTCTTGCTCACACATTTATTGATTATTCTCTTGCTCACACATTTATTGATTATTCTCTTGCTCACACATTTATTGATTATTCTCTTGCTCACACACTTATTGATTATTCTCACTCACTCATTGATTATTCACTCACTCGTTATTCTCATTCACTCATTAATTGATTAATCTCACTCACACATTGATTATTCTCTTACACACTTATTGATTATTCTCATTCACTCACTCACTCACTCACTCACTCACTCACTCACTCACTCACTCACTCATTATTCACTCACTTACTGGTTATTCAATCACTCACTCACTCATTCATTGATTATTCTCCTACTCACTCATTGATTATTCAGTCACTTATTATTCACTTACTCACTCACTCACTCATTGATTATTATCTCACTCACTCATTGATTATTCTCTTGCACAATTATTGATTATTCTCACGCACTCATTGATTATTCACTCACTCGTTATTTTCTCACTCACTCCCTTATTCATTGATTATTCTCTCACTCACTCATTGATTATTCTCTTGCTCACACACTTATTGATTATTCTCACTCACTCACTCATTGATTATTTTCACTCACTCACTCATTGATTATTCACCCACTTACTCGTTATTCTCTCATTGATGACTCACTCACTCATTAATTATTTCATTAACTCATTGATTCATTCTTACACTCACTCAATTACTTATTGTTTCACTTATTGATCATTCACTTGCATTGATTCCCTCACTGATCACTCACTCACCCACTCACTCATTGATTCTTTCATTAACTCATTGATTCATTCATACTTACTTACTCATTGTTTCACTTTGTGATTCACTCACTTTGATTCCCTCATTGATCACTCACTCACTCACTCACTCACTCACTCACTCACTCACTCACTCACTCACTCACTCACTCACTCACTCACTCACTCACTCACTCACTCACTCACTCAGTCACTCACTTATTGATTATTTCATTCACTCGTTGATTCATTCATTCATTCACTCACTCAATTACTCATTGTTTCACTTATTGATTATCCACTCTGATTTATTCCCTCATTGATCACTTACTCACTCACTCACTCACTCACTCACTCACTCACTCACTCACTCTGTGTGTTTGTTCATTTATTTCATAGAAACATATTTTTGCTGTACAGAAATTGGTAGTTATTTGCACACTAACATATATCTGTACAACTGAAACGCTAATAGACCGTGCCCAATCATGTTTGTTGTAAAACATAAAATTGTAACCTATTTTATTTTTGTAAGGTATTTTATTTTCTGTATTTAAGTGTCTTATTTTAGAAATTAGATAAGTAGGAATTACTTTAAATTAGCCTTTTGTTTTAATCAGTTGTATGCCATAAATGCTGTTGTTTGAGCTGACCTGAAACATTCCTTCAACAATGTTTTTACACAAACACCAAATGTTGTTTATGCCTGAGGCAAAGAAGCGTTTTATGAAATATTTTCAAAAAGGCCTCTTGATGGTCTGAAATAACCAAAGTACTGCTTATGGTCAGCCAGTGGGTCTGAATGTCCTCTCAGGCCAGTCGGCCAGCAGCAGGAGTCCTCTGTGCTCATGTTGTTCCTCTATAATTTGAGGGCCAGGTTTGAATGGTCCCTGAGAGGCGTTGGGCCTGCACTAACAGAAATAAAAGCTCTTTAATGGCTGACTGTATCATTTACCCTCATGAACCTGACACAACCTCCTTCATTCTTGTAGCAAGTGCAGTAAAACCCAATGAAGCAGGGAAATATGTTTACCATATGGCCTTTGATTGTTGGAGAAAAAAAAACTGAACTGGGGTCAGAGGGCGGAAAAAGGACACCCAGAATTCTCTAAGTTTCACCCTGAAGTGTGAAAATAGTGACAGTGAGAACATTATCCAGACGTATTAAAAGTGAAAAGTGTGTATGTTTGTGCGCGCGGATGTTGGCTCACGCAGTGACCTTTACCTTTTAAGATAGCAGAGTTTTAATTAAAATCCAGACTATCATTTGTATCATTTTGTAATTTAATATTCAAAATGTAAATAATATGTTAAAAAAAATTATCAAATTAAATGTAAATTAATTTCCCTGTCCAAATTGTTATATAATTTTATTAACTTTAACCATAATATTTTTATAGCATATAATGCAGTAATATTGAACATTACTTTATATTATATCCTTTCTTTTATTATTAATATTATTTATTTATAATTGTAATATTTTTGTTGTTGTTGTTTTGTACCATAACCCAATTATATTGCAATTTCAGTAACATAAACCATAATTTATTTTATTACACATAATGCAGTATTACTGAGCATTTTGTAGTGTTTTATATATATTTTTATCATCATCACCACCATCATCATTATTATTATTATTATTATTATTATTGTGTTGTTGTTGTTGTTGTTGTTGTTGTTGTTGTTGTTGTTGTTGTTGTTGTTGTTGTTGTTGTTGTACCCTAACCCAATTATTATGCAATTTTAGTAACATAAACCATAATTTATTTTACAACACATAATGCAGTAATACTGAGCATTTTACATTGTTTTCAATGTATTTTTCATTATTATTATTATTATTATTATTATTATTATTAATAAAAAAAAATAATAATATGTTATTAATAAATTTGTCATTATTATTAATACTAATTTTATTATTATTAATAATAAATGTGTTATAATTATTAATATAATTTTATTATTCATTCATTCATTCATTTTCTTTTCGGCTTAGTCCCTTTATTAATCTAGGGTTGCCACAGCGGAATGAACCGCCAACTTATCCAGCATATGTTTTACGCAGCGGATGCCCTTCCAGCTGCAACCCATCACTGGGTACACCTATACACTCTCATTCACACTCATACACTATGGACAATTTAGCCTACCCAATTAACCTATAGCGCATGTCTTTAGACATGTGGGGGAAACTGGAGCACCCGGAGGAAACCCACGCGAACACAGGGAACATGCAAACTCCACACAGAAATGCCAACTGACCCAGCCGAGGCTCAAACTAGCGACCTTCTTGCTATGAGGCGACAGCACTACCTACTGCGCCACCACGCCGCCCCAATTTTATTATTATTATTATTATCATTATTATTATTATTATTGTGGTTGTTGTTGTTGTTATACACCCTAACCCAATTATTATGCAATTTTAGTAACATAAACCATAATTTATTTTATATCACATAATGCAGTAATACTGAGCATATAGTTTTCAATGTATTTTTCATTATTATTATTATTATTATTATTATTATTATTATTATTATTATTATTATTATTATTATTATAAATTTATTTTAATAAGTGTGTCATTAATAATAATACAAATTTTATTATTATTATTTTTATTATACATTTATAATAATAAGTGTGTCATTAATAATAATACAAATTTTATTATTATTATTATTATTTGATAATAATAATAAGAAGAATATGTTATTAGTACATTTGTCATTACCATTAATACAAATTTTATTATTTTATTATTAATATTATTAATACATTTGTCATTAATATGAATATTATTAGTAATAGTAGTAGTAGTATTATTATTTTTGTTGTTATAATAAAATAATTGTAATTCATTTTTAATAACAGTCATTATAAATATGAATTATAAAATATAAGTAATAATTATGTCTGAGATTGTCTTTTTTTTTATAAAAGTTTTTTTTTAATGGGTCATCTGATACATTTGAAATATGTTTGCTGGCATTCGTGAGCTGTTTCCCTCCTCATACAGAGTATTAAGTGCTGGCAGTATCAGTGTGGCTATGATGGATATGATGAATAGGAGGAATTGTGGTCCGATTACTGCATTAATCTTTACTGCTGCGATTGCTCTCTGCGGCTTGTAGATTAATGGTGATTGGCTTTTCCAGGGCCATCTAAGAGCTCAAACTGAGGTCTTATAATTAGGTTTACTAATCATGCTTACATTAACCCTGACCTTTCACCTCCTCCTTTTTTCTTCCCCTTTTCTCTCTCCCACATCATCTTCCCACTGAGTGTGAACCTGTAATTTTTCTTATCTATGTCTTTAGTGCTGTTTTTCAAATGAAAATGATCTTAATTATTGGTGAATATGGGCATTTAATGCCGTGAATAAATCAGAGAGATATCTTTCAGGAGGCCTGTGGATATGGAAGTCATTTCTAATTATTTTTGTCGGATTGTAGATTATAAATAAATTGCAGTGCAGAACAATGGAGTTCAGTTGTAATTCACTGAGCTGATCAGCTGAGGGCAGTGAATATCTACAAAAATTGTGATCTTAGTGAGTATCTGTGGTGGATTTTCCATTTAAAATATAAAAAAACATTTTAAACAAGAGGAATTTGTCATTGCAAGCCAATTTGTCTTGTGGGGTTGGTGTGGTGGCGCAGTGGGAAGTGCTGTCGCCCCACAGCAAGAAGGTCGCTGGTTCGAGCACGGCTGGGTCAGTTGGCATTTCTCTGTGGAGTTTGCATGTTCTCCCCGTGTTCGCGTGGGTTTCCTCCGGGTCCTTTGGTTTACTCCACATATCCAAAGACATACGCTATAGGTGATTTGGGTAAGCTATGATGTCTGTAGTGTATGTGTGTGAATGAGAGTGTATGGGTGTTTCCCAATGATGGGTTGCAGCTGGAAGTGCATCCGCTGCGTAAAACAAATGCTGGATAAATTGGCGGTTCATTCCACTGTGGGGAGCCCTGATCAATAAAGGGACTAAGCCGAAAAGAAAATGAATGAATGAATTTGTCTTGTACTCCAGTGGTTCTCCACTGCATTTTTTATTATTATTATTATTATTTGTTAAAGATAGGAACATGTTATTATGTCTTATTTGCTAAAAAAGTTAAAGACCAAGCTAGAAAAATATGCTTTTATGATAAAATATTTCAGATGCAATCTGTGTAAAAAACTATTACTTTATGCAGTGTAGAAAATTAAATGAAATCACTGATTGATGTATTCACACACTTAACATAGCAAATCACAGACCTATTCATTCACTCTTTCATTCATTTACTCATTCATTGACTCGCTCGCTTCATTCACTAACTCACTCAATGATTCATTTATTCAGACTGAATGTTTGGCTTTTTTGGTTGCTTCACCCTTTTGTTCGCACACTCATTCATTAATGAATTTATTTTTTGATTAACTCACTCATTGATTTATTGATTCACTCTTTTAATTTATTCACTCACAGTTGAAGTCAGAATTATTAGCCCCCCTTTGTATTTTTTTTTCTTCTTTAAATATTTCCCAAATGATGTTTAACAGAGCAAGGAAATTTTCACAGTATGTCTGATAATATTTTTTCTTCTAGAGAAAGTCTTTTTTGTTTTATTTCAGCTAGAATAAAAGCAGTTTTTAAAATTTTAAACACCATTTTAAGGTCAAAGTTATTAGCCCCTTTAAGCTATATATATTTTTGATAGTCTACAGATCAAACCATCATTATACAATAACTTGCCTAATTACCCTAACCTGCCTAGTTAGCCTAATTAACCTAGTTAAGCCTTTAAATGTCACTTTAAGCTGTATAGAAGTGTCTTGAAAAATATCTAGTAAAATATTATTTACTGTCATCATGACAAAGATAAAATAAATCAGTTATTAGAAAGGAGTTATTAAAACTATTATTATTCTCGCCGTTAAACAGAAATTGGGGAAAAAATTTACAGGGGGGGCTAATAATTCTGAGCTCAACTGTATCTATTGATTCATTCACTCAGGCGTTTGCTGATTCACTCACTCAGTTACAATCTTAATTGATTCATTCATTCACTCGCAATCTTTCAAATAATTAATTGATTCACTAACTCACTCAATGATTGATTCATTTATTCATTCATTTCCTTCGGCTTAGTCCCTTATTTATCAGGGGTTGCCACGGCGGAATGAACCACCAACTATCCCAGCAATTGTTTTACGCAGCGGATGCCTTTCCAGCCACAACCCAGTACTAGGAAACACCCACACACACTCCTTCACACACACTCATACACTACGGTCAATTTAGTTTATTCAGTTCACCTATAGCGCATGTCTTTGGACTGTGGGGGAAAACGGAGCACTTGGACGAAAACCCATGCGAACACAAGGAGAACATGCAAACAGAACTGCCAACTGACCCAGCTGGGAACCATCAACCTTCTTGCTGTGAGGCGACAGTGCTAACCACCAGTGAGCCACCATGATTGATTCGTTCTGAATATTTGTTTGATTTACTACCTCTCACTTACTCACTTTTTTGGTTGGGTCATTCCTTTGTTATGGTACACTCTTTAATTCATTTAATTTTTTTATTCACTCGACTCACTAACAGGCTTATCAATTGATTCTTTCACTCAGTAATTGCTGAGTCACTAAGTTACACCCTTATTTGATTCACTTACCGTTTCAAATAAGGAATTCATTCACTGACTCACTCAGTTATTAATTCTCTGTTTGCTTTACTCAATCACACACTCACTTAATTGGTTCACTATTTCATTCCCAGACATTCATTAATGAATTTAATTGATTCATTCACTCACTCACTCTTTCAAATGGTTCATTCATTCACTAACTCACTGAGTGGTTGATTCATTTTGACTCAATGTTTGTTTGATTTACTCACTTTTTTGATTGATTCACTCTTTCATTCACACACATCATTTTTAAATTTAATTTATTCATCCTCTCGATTCACTAACTCGCTTATCAATTGATTGACTATTTCATTCCCACACATTCATTAATGAATTTAATTGATTCATTCACTCACTCTTTCAAATGATTCATTCACTAACTCACTGAATGGTTGATTCATTTTGACTCAATCTTTGTTTGATTTACTCACACACTGTATGATTGTTTCACTCTTTCATTCACACACATTTATTAATGACTTTCATTTATTCATTCACTCCACTCACTAACATGCTTATGGATTGATTCACTCACTCAGTTAATTGATTCACTCACTCACTCACTCACTTGCTCGCTTAAAGTGCAAACTTTTATTTACTATGAACTAGACCTAGCATTGATTTTTATATTGAAGTCTATGATGTGTTTTATTGTTTCAGTATTAGCAAAAACTCTCACAGTAATCAAACATTTACCCCAGGCCTCCAATCATGTTGAAAATACATTCGATTAACATTTGAGAAGTTCTCTTTATATCCTGTTTCATGTTGCATTTGTTTCCATTTGTTGATGGTCACGCTGCGTTTCATACCCTGTGGTATATCTTGAGTGTTTTGAAGACAATCTCTTGTGTGTGACTTTATTCATTCAATCGTCCTCATGATACCCTCTGTTTGGTCTCTGGTTGGCTGTAATTGTGCTGGCAGGACTTCAGTGTGATTTGCTCCATATGGCAGTGTGAGATTCCTAATTCATTGCGGCTTGCCTTGAAATCCAAGTACAACAGTGGAGGTATGTTTTGGCCTTCTTCAATGGCATTTGCCCAACAGTGTATATACGTTGAGACTGGCATTTTTCACACCTCAGAGAACAATGTATAAGGGCAGAGACCCGACCCACAGTCCTTCACTTGCAGAAAACCAGATAAAAAGCTGTATGACGGATGCTGGGCTAAATTTTTGGTACAATATATGTGAGCTCGTGGCAATAAATCTTGAAGATTTCATTTCGTATGTTAGGAACAGAAGGGTTCAAAGTATATTTCATATTGAAATTCTCTACTTGTCATCCTCAGGCAGTTTTCATAATAAAAATGAATGAAGGTCTGGTATTAAAGGGAATGAAACTTCTGTTATATTTATATATTTTTAGTTTTTAATGTTTCTGTTTTGTATTTTTTAAGAGTTTTTGCATTTTAGAGCTGGATAACAAATGTTCAGGTTGGTGAATAGACATCTGTTATAATCATTGTCATTCATTCATTCATTCATTCATTCATTCATTTATTCATTCATTCATCCATTCATTCATCCATTCATTCATTCATTTTCCTTAAAGGGTCACGAAACACCAAAACACATTTTTTGAGCTGTTGACAGTCATATATGTGTCTCACGCTGCTATAAACACTATTAGGACACATATGTTGCACTAAAAAGTGAAAATTGGTTGTTTTTGCGTTATTTTGAGCAAATTTGTTCTTCCGGTTTGAAACGAATTTTTGAAGCTACGTCACGGCCATGAGATACTTAGGTGTAAATCCAGCCGGAGAGTGGCTGTCTGTCTTTTCTAGGACGTTCTTACATATCTGAGTGTGCAGTATTAATTCATGAGAAAGACGTGCTTCAAACCAATCAGCGCGCTCTATTGTGTATGACGTGAAACTTCATTAATATGCATAATAGTTCCGGAGACTGTTTACCAGTTTACACTGTTCAGACAGCAGGGAGACGCCACGTTGTGTTGCCAAAACAAGTGAAAGTACAAGAATTTCAAGACAAAATTCGTAGGTGTTATTAGTGTGTTGCAACGAAGGTTTTGTTTTCATTTTCCCTTTATGAGAGAGCTGCTGGACTCACGTGTGGATTACAATGCACGCGACAGAAACGCGTTTGTAAGGAACATTTTTACCCGAGAGCTTTTTCTCATCTGGAAATGGTGAAATCCGGATTTGCCGCTCGTCTCCTTTTAATAAAAAGACACAGCTCCAGTTTGATTGTCTGTCTACAGATTTGGTAAGTGTTTGCAGTGGACTGCCCTTTGTTTAAATGCTGCTCTCCGAGTGTAGACATGTAAACACAAACTATTCCCGTCGTGCAGGATTTTCGCTGCAATTTGTGACAGGATAGTCTATACACACACGGCTTTCTGACGCTACCTACCGAGTACATAAGTTACAGAGAAATGCGGAGGATTTTTTTCTCTTATTCGCCGTATCAAATCAGCCTCTGTGTGTTTGTTTTTCCTGTCAAACTTAGCGCGTGCCCAAATGTTAACTGCCTTCTATGCAAAATCTTATCCTCTTTCCCTCCCCCAACACTCCCACACTCCCAGAGCTGGACACGCCCAACTTTCCTGACTTTTTTCAAAACAGAGGTGTGAAAACACCCTGCTGAGACAAGGGGTTTCGTGGCCCTTTAAGCTTAGTCCTTTTATTTATCAGGGGTTGCCACAGTGAAATGAACTGCCAACTATTCCACCATATGTGTTGCGCAGCGGATGCCCTTCCAGCCACAAACCAGTACTGGGAAACACCCATACATTCTCACATTCACACACATACACTACGGCCAATTTAGTTTATCCAATTCACCTGTAGCACATGTCTTTGGACTGTGGGGGAAACCGGACCACCCAGAGAAAACCCATGCCAACACAGGGAGAACATGCAAACTTCACACAGATATGCCAGCTGGCCCAGCCGGGACTCGAACCAGCAACCTTCTTGCTGTGAGGTGACAGTGCTAACCACTGAGCCACCGTGCCACCCCCGTGTTCTTATTATTGTCTATTTATTATATTCTCCAATTCTTGCTGCAGAATCGTTTGGTAAAATGTTGTGTAGTTTGGCACACTCATAGAGGATAGTCTCAGAATTAATCACTGCAAATTTGGAGTTTCTAACTCAAGCCCTCTAGTCCCACCACTTGTCCAAATTGGCATTTGTGTTCATGCTAATTACTCATTTTCTCCTATGCAAATATTTCTCCTGTTTTGAATTTTAAAATGAAAATCACATTTCTCCAAGACCATTGTTTTTTTTTCATGAATTTTTTTACCAATACACAGGACCATGTAGACATTCAATTCAATTCATCTTTATTTCTATAGAACTTTTGCAATGTAGATTGTGTCAAAGCAGCTTAACATAGAAGTTCTAGTAGACTGAAACTGTCAGTCCAGTTTTCAGAGTTGAAGTTCAGTTTAGTTCAGTTCAGTGTGGTTTAGTTTTCACTGCTGAAAGTCCAAACACTGAAGAGCAAATTCATCAATGCGCAGCACCGCAAGTTCCAATCCAAGCAAGCCAGTGGTGGCCGTGGCGAGGAACAAACTTGCCAATTGACAAAAGTGAAGGAAGAAACCTTGAGAGAAACCAGGCTCAGTTTGGCACGACCATTTATGCTCTGGCCAAACGTCCTTTGCAGAGCTGTTGTCTAAGCACCCGGAGGCTGAAGAACCCTGGACGTCCAATGTGGAGAAGCTGCAGTTGTAAGTAGGTCACCGGTGGGTGTTAAGGCTGGCCCACAGGATCAGTGCGGAGACTCGTCTGTCACTGGGTCTTTTCAGGAATCAGTCTCATGCTCTCCACTCCTCCATGACCACGACAGCATCTGCTCAGGATACGGCCTGGTCCAGGATTATGGAAACCTCTGGAATAATTTAATATCAAGCCTATTGACCTTATTCTGCAATGCGGAAGTGTGCTTGTTTTTGTGATTTGTTTTAGAACTTCTGATTCAGTTGCCTATGGGAGAAATGACTAGGGATACTGTAATAAATGTCAGAAAACGGTCAAGCTGCTTCCTCTACAAACAATTGTGTTCATGACTATACATAACAAGTAGAATAATATAATGAGAAAATATCAGTTCAAGAACATCAAGAAGCATAACAAGCTGTTTTTAATGTCTAAAAATCAATGGAAGGGAATGAGACCAGAAGTCTCGAGCCATAAAGATTCCAAAAGCTGCACCCACTCGAATGCGAAGAATAAGGTCAATTTTCAAGTAAAAAAAAAAACTTTAAAAAAAGCCAATCCAAACGCTTTTGTACATACAAGGTGATATTTTCCAAGTCACTCAAAAAAATGTTTTTGCTGCTTGTTTAAACAACGTTTTTAAAATTAGTTGAAACAACACAAATATTTTGTATTTTTTGAGTCCGCTTAATTGTTTTATGTTCAATTCACTTAAATTTGTAAAAATGGTAAAAGTTGACTTAATCGATTTGTATTGTGACAACATGAAGTAATTGTGTGGAACCCAGCATTTTTTTACATTGTATTTTGGCCATCACACTAAAAAATGGAAGTTTTCACACAATTACTTCATGTTGTCACAACACAAATTAAGTTAACTTAATTGTTTTTACAACTTTAACTTGATTGAACATAAAACAATTAAGTTGTCCCAATAAAAATCTCAGCAATTGTGTTGTTTTAGCTCATTTTAAATAGGGGAGAGCGGGGACAAAAGTAACATTTTTCATAAAAATCTTTTTTTAAAAGATAATTTTTTTTAGCAGAAGTATATTTTCGCTGTGGACTAACTCATAAGTGTGGTCTATCAAAATCAGGTGTTATTTTGTAACAATGTAGAACAACTCCAATGTAACTTAACTTTATTATTAGTTGCACATTGTTACTTTTGAGCCCAAAGGCAGGGACAAAAGTAACACACGGGTGGGTCAAAAGTAACAACAATATTTGCTAGATTTACTGGGTTAATGTTGTTTATTTGAAATGTATCTGACTACAACCTTGTTAATGTTTACTGCAAACATATTTTGTCATTTATTTTGCAAAAAATATTAAAAGGCATTTTCATTTTAAATTTTACTTCTATCAAATGTTTCAAAAGCAACCCAACAATGCAAAATGTTAACATTTTCTACAATTTTTGCATTTTTTAAAAAAATTATTATTAGCAATATGCATTAATTCTTATCAAACATCTGAATCCAAATACTGCAAACTCTAATGTGAAAGTGAAAAATAAGGTTTGTCTATTAGCAGAGTGACATAACAGTGTTACTTTTGTCCCCACAAGAACTCGTGCCATTTAAACCTGATTTACTTTTAAACTGAAAAAATCAGATTGCAAACTCAAGAATGTATTATTGCACTAAATAACCTGTAGATTGACCATTAAGGCCCTATTATACACCCGGCGCAATAAGGCGCAAAGCTTGTTTTCACAACGTGTTGCTAGTTTCAGACCAACGCAACCCTAATTTTCACGTTTTCCGCCACGTTGTTTAAATAGCAAATCCATTTGCATCACTTTATAGACTCATGGGTGTTCTGGTCTAGAAAAGAGGTGTGTTAAGGTGCATTGTTGGCGCATTGCTATTTTGAGGAACTAAAATAGACTGCTTAATAGACCAGCTGAAAGCAGGTCTAAAATCCAGCGCAGAGCACGTCAGTTGTGCGCCTCACTTACACATTGCTTAAAACACGCAGGATGTACAGCAATACACAAATATCTTTACAAATGAAAAAGAATTAAAGGATTAAAATGTTACAAAAAATATTATTTTCTATAAATATAAAAACCAGTACCTGCATGCATTCTTCACCTCAGGGGCTTTTTACAGTTTATTCACGACAATTTGCTTTTGTGTAATGTTCAAAACTATTATCATTAGTATTTTTCATTCATTCATTCATTTTCTTGTCGGCTTAGTCCATTTATTAATCCGGGGTCGCCACAGCGGAATGAACCGCCAACATATCCAGCACGATTTTACACAGCGGATGCCCTTCCAGCCGCAACCCATCTCTGGGAAACATCCATACACACTCACTCACACTCATACACTAAGGACAATTTTAGCTTACCCAATTCGCATGTCTTTGGACTGTGGGGGGAACCGGAGCACCCAGAGGAAACCCACGCGAACGCAGGGAGAACATGCAAACTCCACACAGAAACGTCAACTGACCCAGCCGAGGTTCGAACCTGCGACCCAGCGACCTTCTTGCTGAGAGGCGACAGCACTACCTACTGCGCCACTGTGTCGCCCTATTTATCACATGCCTATTTATATTTATTTTATTAAAAACAAGCTTAGCTAGATTTGGGCATAAGAACAGGACGTGTCTTTGAATATAAGTCAGTTTTTTGACCACACTTTGTTATTATTGTTCGTTTATTTGCTTGCTGGAAATTAGAACTGAATTTAGAAATAGTTTTGAATCAAATCTTTGTGCTTAACAAACAAAATTAATTATGTATAGGCTAATGGATGTCTTCAGTGGAGAGCGTACAACACAGTTTCCTTATCCATAAAAGAGAGAAAGTGAAAATAAAGGCTGATCGGAGGAGCTTATTATCCTCACGCTGCAGATGCTGTTTAACTGTTTTCTTAATTTTTTTTTAAGTGTTCAGTTTTTCCATTTACAAAGTCCGCCATGTAAATAGCAAATGCGACATGGAGCGACGCAACTAACTCTTAAAGGGAATGGGAGATGAGACTCTGATTGGTTTATTCTCAAAACACACCTATAACTCATTAAGAGAATAAGCACAACCCTGTTAGATCATGCGCCGCGGCACAGAGCGTATTTTCCCATCCTTAAAATAGCAAAAATGGATTTGGACATGCCCTTAATGCTTTTGCACCCTGCGCTTCAGACTTTGCGCCTAGACCGTTAAAATAAAGCCCTTAGTGTGACACATGAAAAGAGAAACACAACTTGTAATAAGGAAAAAAGAATTTACTTTCTGCACTTAAAAACAGAGATTTGCAGCTAGCTAGTGGACACTGTCCCGAAATCAACTGATATTTGGCAGCTCCATCAAGAGTTACATGCTGAATGTGCTGTTATAGCCTGGAAAGCAAATGTTGTCAGGGCTTCGAGAAAATTGCTTTGTTACTTTTATCCCATGTTACTTTTGTCCCTGCTCTCCCCTAAGTATTTTGAATAAGCAGCAAAAACAATTGAGTGCATTATGCATGGAAGAGAATTACATTTAAGTTGATATTCATTAAAAAATCTTGCTTGACTGCCATGGGCATCATTCGTTTTATCGCATGGACAATAGTGGCTGCTTTAAATATTCTGCTTTGAATAAGTCCCTTTGTGCTCCAATGTTTTCAGCATCTTGAGAGTGAGTAAATGATGACAAAAGCTTCATTTTGGGCCGAACTATCCCTTTAAGACAGCGCCTTACCACTTTACCTAATTCATCATCGTTCAAATGTTAAACAGAGGAAATATATGGTCCGTCTCATCACCCCTGAATTCTTTCCTTTCAAAGCCTTTATTATGACCAGATCGTCTGTTCTCTCGCATTAGCGTGATTGAGTATGATAGATGAGGCTCAATGGCTTCGATTTAGTCTGCTTCGACTCCATAAGCGGCGAGTGCTTCCTTCATCTGGACACTATGATGGACAGACTCCAGTGCAGAGGGCAGATCTGGCTTTGATGACCTTCAGCCTGGTCTTGACCTTGAAACCCCTGTGATCGGGCCACTCGGGGCCAAATCATGGGGCCTCTGGAGCGAAAGGCCTTTTTGTGAGCGTGAAGAATGAACATTTGCGGCGGCCGATGGACGAGGGGGGGGGGAATAAAACAGCAGGTCTGTTCTGACCCTGGCGAAACGGTGCCCTGGGGAAAGGCTTGCGTCCAGACGTGTTTTTCGGGTACAGCTCATGCTTGACCTCAGGGCGAGGAGAGATCAGGTTCTAAACAAGCACACGCATATTAGGGGATTTATGAAGCCGCCGGGGGACCGAAACCAATGGTGCGAGGGTCACCTTTGATAGGAGGTGCTGTTTCTGTGTGTGTTTGTGCATGTGTGAAGGGTCAAGGGGTGTTTGTCCAGATTGTTTGTAGGCATGTAAATGTGTTTATGCATTGGCGTGTGATTTGTGTGTTTCTGTTTTTTGTGTTGGAGTCCAAAGTATGAGAATGAAATGACTTCTTGGAAAGTAAACGAAGCATTCATTTGGCAGTAAAAAAGTTTAGATAAATTTCAAGTCAAAGACATGAACTGATTGCAAAAGAAAACATATGTTGTGTTTTTGAACTCATTTTATCTCATGTTTGCATGACCAGTATACACTCTATACAATGCTGGGTTATTTCAATCCAACTTTGAATGAAATATGGACAAATTATACTACTGTTTTTTTTTTTATTCAATTTATAGACCAAATTCAACCCAATTTTTGTTTTTTTCTCTAACCAAAAAATTGGGTTAAATTTGGCCTATAAATTTAACTTAAAATATTAACCCAGCAGTAAGACTTGGCCATATTTTACCTACACTGTAAAACCCAAAAAGTTAAGGTAACTCAAACCATTTGAGGAAACCGATTGCAACAAACCATGCAAGTTCAAAGACTAATCCTAAAGAGCACTGTGAACTTAATCCAGTTGAGTAAATGAAGCAATTTGAGCAAAGTAAAACCCAATAAATGAAGAGAACTCAAACAACTGAGTACTGTAAAACCCAATAAGTAAAAGCAACTCAAACCGATTGCTACAAACCATTTGAGTTAAAAAACTAATCTATATGAGTACTGTGAACTTACTCTATTTAAGTTGAATTCCGAGTTCAAAACTCTTTTCAAATGAGTAGAATTAACTTTGTCATTTTTGAGTTAACTACACTCAATTAACTTGATAAACTTGAAATAAGAGTGTGTTAAAATAAGACAGCAGTATGACTTGTCCATTTTTTACCTAGATATCGGTTGAAATAACCCAGGATTTTTTAGAGTGCGTATATGTGTATACATTTTTAAGGGTACTTTTGTTTTTACTTAAGATTGATTTTATTTATGTATTTATTTATATATGTTACATTTGAACTAAAACATTTTATAGTACATTTATTTTATTTTATTTAAATGTTTATTATTACGTTACTACAATTTTTTTCTGGTCATGCTTAATAAAGTTCTAATATATAGGATACTTTCTAATTTTATACTTTTTGTTATAACACAATTTAATATTTCATTTTAGTGTAGTATAGATATGTAGTAAAATAAATGACAAAACATTTATTATGGGCACTTTTTTATTTTTTTATTTTTTTAAATTTGGCCTATGAATTTATTTCATATTTTACCTAGATTTGGGTTGACATAACCCAACAATTTTTAGAGTACATGTACAGTTGAAGTCAGAATTAGCCCCCCTGAATTATTAGCACACCTGTTTATTTTTTCCCCCAATTTCTGTTTAACAGAGAGAAGATTTTCTTAACACATTTCTCATCATAATAGTTTTGATAACTCATCTCTAATAACTGATTTATTTTATCTTTGTCATGATGACAGTAAATAATATTTTACTAGATATTTTTCAAGACACTTCTATACAGCTTAAAGTGACATTTAAAGTCTTAACTAGGTTAATTAGGTTAACTAGGCAGGTTAGGGTAATTAGGCAAGTTATTGTATATCGATGGTTTGTTCTGTAGACTATGGAAAAAAAATTAGCTTAAAGGGGCTAATAATTTTTTCCTTAAAATGGCTTTTAAAAAATTAAAAACTGCTTTTATTCTAGCCGAAATAAAACAAAAAAGACTTTCTTCAGAAAAAAAACATTATCAGACATACTGTGAAAATTTCCTTGCTCTGTTTAACATCATTTGGGAAATATATATATATATATATATATGATAATTATTAATTTCTAAATGCTATATTAAATATTTATAAATTTCCTTTATTTATTTATTTATTTATTTTATTTTATTTTATTTTATTTTATTTTATTTTATTTATTTTAAACTAAACTATTTTGTATGAAATGTATTTAATTAAAATTAACATTGTTTTTTGTGTTCTTGCTTAATATATATTGCCTAATATATATTATATAACAATTGATATAGCGTAGTTTAATATCATTTCATTTTAATGTAGATATAAATCATATGAAAATATCAAATATTTATGACAAAACATGAATTATGGGCTCTTCACACATGTGTAAGAGGGGTCAAACCACTGAATGCTCCTTCTCCTGATCCAAACCAGCTGTGTACTGCCGTTTCCCTCAGTTTTTACTCTCCCTTTTTTTTAATTAACATGAAAAATATTAAAGCTACAAATTTCCCGACCCAATGAGGCTTTGTGCAGGTGATAGCCAGCAGATGGTGGTTTCAGGCAGAACATAACCCCCTCTTTTGCCTTAAAAATAGGCTGCATTTGCATTTCATGAGCTTTAATTGTGTCTGTTGTCCCGCAGCCCATGGTCCAGCGATGCTATGGCTGTCAGAGTAGCTTCAGAGCCGCTGAAGGAGCCCTGATAGATTAAGGTGGACCTTCTGTTTGCGTCCTTTGCCATTGTGTTTCAGAAATGAAGGAATATTATCTCCCTGAAGACTGCAGAATGGAGAGCGGAGGCGTTAATGACATTGGGTGGGTTTGGGACACTGGCGGGGGGCAGAGGAGACTGAGAGGGACACGATGGATAATGTCATTATTTTGTAGTCTCATTCGTGACGCGGAGGATGTAAACAATTACGCTAGTGATTGAACATTACATAAACCTTAATTCTTTTTTGTTTGTGTAATTTTTTTTTTCAGGATGTTGTAGGGATTTAATTTATTTTTGTATTTAATTTAATAAAATTGTATTATTTTACTTTATTTTAATTTTATTATTTTAATGTATTTTAATTTTCTATAATGAATTTTATTTTATTCAATTATATATATATATATATATATATATATATATATATATATATATATATATATATATATATATATATATATATATAATTTTTTTTTTTTTTTTTTACAACCTAGTAAACACAGAACATTCCTCTAAAGTTTCCATATGGTTTCCATTTGGTTATTTTTGTGGACCATTAATAGTTCAATAATTCATAAACCATAATTATTTTTTGTTTGTGTAATCATTCTTTCCAAGATGTTGTAGGAAGGAATAATTTAATTTAATTATAATTTTTTTTTATTATTATTTATTTCGATTTTATTATTTTAATTTATTTTAATTTGATTTAATTATATATATATATTTAATTTTATTTAGTTTTATTATTTAAATTTAATTAAATTTTATTTTTATTTTATTTTACAACATAGTAAACACAGAACATTCCTCTAAAGTTACCATATGGTTTCCATTTGGTTATTTTTTGTGAACGATTAATGGTAAACCATAATTCTTTTTTTTTTTTTGTAATCATTCTTTCCAGGATTTATTTTATTTTATTATTGTATTTAATTTAATTCAATTTTGTTATTTTAATTTATTTAATTTTATTTTATAAAATTGTATTATTTTATTTATTTTTATTTAATTTAGTTTAATTTAAATTATTATTATTTTTTATTTTATTTTATTTTTTTATTTTACAACCTTGTAAATACAGAACATTCCTCTAACGTTACCATATGGTTTCCATTTGGTTATTTTTTGTGAACCATTAATAAATGAATCATAAACCATAATTATTTTTTTGTTTTTGTAATCACTTATTTTATTTTATTTTATTTAAATGTTCTCCTAACATAGAGAGAACATTTTAGAACATTTATAGAGCTGCATGATTCTAGATAAACTCAGAATAATTTTTCAAAAGTTCGTAGACGGCTTAAATAAGTAAATTAAATAAATAAATAAATAATCTCACTTTGAATGAACAATTAAATAATTTTTAAAAACTATGTAATGCTTTATTTGCCATGATATTAGTTTTTTAATTACTTTATCTTTTTTTTTTTTTTATTAGTAGTATTTTCTCTGTTGCATAACACACAACATCTCCAGATCTTTAGGATTAGGGCTTATACAAAATACGATGGAGTGCAGCAAATCTTTTTGACAGGCTTAAGTTGCAAGGATTTTGTGGTCACATACATTAATTACCATCATTATAAGATTAGACACATGGGTAATATTAATGTGTCTGCCTTACAGAGACATTCCCAGGAGAGCCCAACATCATCTGATTCCCCTAAACAGACATTATGAGTTATATATCTATAATTAATTAATACACGTAGTGTTTTGAGTGCTTTTTAAATAAAAAAAATCAGCTGAAGTGCCCAGGATGCATAAATCTTTATTTTCTGAAGTAAATATTGACGTCTCCTCTGGAATCGTACTGTTTTATTAAATTGCCTTCAGTAATTTTAAGAACACACGTGAAAAACTCTACCCGCAAAAACAAAGCCTATGTAAATGAAGACTGATGATGGCACTGCTGATTATTTCATGAATGGTGTAATTAGGTTAAATGGACTGTGACACCTTGTGAAATGGTCTGTGACATTTTCTTTCATGTTCCTTTTTCCTTAATTTGTTTTGTTCTTAAACTCTTTTAGTTTTTAACTTTTTTTGCTTCATTTTTTAAAGAGTTATTTGTGTTAAAAGTGCATTGCAAGTTATCCTACAGACAAAGTTATCATGAATCTCACTAGAGGGCAGCACGGTTCTTTGAAAAAAAAAAAGTCTAAAATCTAAAATCAGTCTATTAGCTAACATTTGGTCTATACTGCATAATATTTTGTGCTATCTATTGATGGATTTATTGTTTTAGTACACAATAGCAATCAATATAAAACAATTGACAATCAATATTAAACAATACAAGTCGTTTTGGTGGTCACATCAAATTATATTTACGAACATGATTTTGAATAAAAAGAAAACCTATTAAATGTACATTTTTTCAGTAACGATTAAATAATAATAAATAAATAAATAATGTCACTTTATCATTGAGAGTAAAATATATTTATGTAAAAATAAATAAACGGCATATGTTTCCTGACCTGCAGTTACTAAAATATATCAGTCATATTTTTAAGAAAATTGCGGTATTCTTTTTCACATCTATTGTTTACGCTTGAATTCGAAAACCCTTTTTTTATTTGCCCTGTATAATCGAATGTGTAACACTAGATGGCACTCCGTCTTAATATTGTCTCATAATAAGCTGCACTATTTAAATTACACCACTATGTGACACTATCGCTATCTAGCGATCTGGTGCTGAAGAATATTGCAAACTGACAGTCACATGAACATGCTAAATTATTCATTTGATTTTCGTAGGCAGATTGTTTATATCGGATCATTCTTGTTTAAATATTTCTCAAGTGCTATTTAAGGGAAAAAAACAAATTTTTAACCATTATAGTTTTAATAAATCATTTTTAAAAACTACTTTTTTTTTGTTATCACAATGGTGACAGTACCTCATATTTTTCTAGTTATTTTGCAAGATACTATTCAGCTTAAAGTGCAATTTAAAGACTTATTGTAACTACACTGAAAAAAATGATTCAAAGATGATTCCTTGGATGTACTAATTTTTTTTTCTTTTAAGTTAAGTGATTGTAAACAATTTATTTGGGAAAAATTTAGACAAACAAATTAAGTTGAACATTACTCAATTTAATTTGTTTGTTTAAATTCAACACATAGATTTAGTTTCACATCATTTTTTTTCAGTTTAGATTAATTAGGTTAACTAAACTAAAAAGACAACAAATATGTGTATGTTGCATTAGCTTATTTAACCTAAGTTTTTTAAAATTATGCAAAGTTTAACTTAATATTTGTAGGCAGTTTGATTGATGACAATTAAGATTGATTTGATTTAACTTAAATGTAGGCAGAAAGAATTGTTTTTACAGTGTAGGCAAGCTAGGTTAATTAGGAAAGTTTGGATAACAGTGTTTTGATCTGTATGTGATATACAATATGTTATGTATATGTAAATCTGTATTGATCTGCCAATCGAGAAAAAAAATTCTTAAACATGCTCATAATTTTGACCATAAAGTTTGCTTTTAAAAATGTAAAAACTGTTTTTACTCCAACGCTGTAAAAAATCTCAAATTTAAGCTGAATCAAATTAACCTTATGAGTCCATTGAACTTATAATATGTTAAATTGACTTAAAACAGCTTGAGTAACTTTTTAGAAAATTAAGGTAAACGATGATTAACTTAGTTTAATAAGTTGCAATGAACTAAAAATGTATGCTGTCATGACTAATTGATCATTTTTTACAGTGAACCAAACTAAGAACATAAGACTTCCCCAGTAGAAAATACAATAAGAAATACTGTAAAATTTATTTAATAAGCACTTGAGAAATATTTGAAAAAGAAAAAAATCATGGGGTTAATTATTCAGACTTCATCTGTATATTAATAAATTATAATGTATCAATAAATTTTGCAAAAACAATAATGCATTTAATTAAAAACTATAAAAACTTTACAATTGTATTGTTGATATCAGAATTATTAAACCGCTTTTGATTTTTTTGATTTTTATTATTTAGTTTTAATATTTCCCAAATGATGTTTAACAGAGCAAGGAAATTTTCACAGTATGATCTGATAATGTTTTTTTCTTCTAGAGAAAGTCTTATTTGTTTTATTTTGGCTAGATTAAAAGCAGTTTTTATTTTTTAAAAACCATTTTAAGGTCAAATTATTAGCCACTTAAAGCTATATGTTTTTTCGATAGTCTACAGAACAAACCATCATTATATAACTTGCCTAATTACTCTAACCTGCCTAGTTAACCTAATTAACCTAGTTAAGCCTTTAAATGTCACTTTAAGCTTTATAGAAATGTCTTGAAAAAATATCTAGTAAAATATTATTTACAGTCATCATGGCAAAGATAAAATAAATCTGTTATTAGAAATGAGTTATTAAAACTATTATGTTTAGAAATGTGTTGAAAAAATCTTCTCTCCGTTAAACAGAATTTGGGGAAAAAATAAACGGGGGCTAACAATTCAGGGGGTTTATTAATTCTGACTTCAACTGTAAATATTTTATATTTGTCAGTTTTTGTGAGGGAAATTAAGCAATAATAGAGACAGTTGTCTAGCAAGCATAATGTCCTTTTAATAGCTTTTAATAAACACAAAAACACAAGCTTTGATAAGAGAAGCGAGGCACAGAGTTGGGTTCGAGTGAATGAACAGTCTTCATCAGAGCTCATACTCCTTCAGACATGATGTATACAGTACAGCTGTTTTCAGAAATCACATACAAATATTACAGTTTACAATGATTTAGGCCATTCAAATGAACGCTCAGATATTAACATCAGATCGATGTCAAGTAACGATTGCGGTTTTACGTTCGTGTTAGTGTTGTTAAATGAGCACATGCAATATGCTTGTAGTGCTGGTCCACAAATTGATCATATACTGCTATTTTTAAGGGGGGGTTATCAATCACTACATACAGAAATCCCTTTACACATGAAAGAAACAACCCAGCAAACAGTTTTGTGTTTAATAGAAGTCTAATAGACATCTAAACGTTGACAGCTTGGCTAAAACAAGGCTAAACTTGGGTGAAAATTTAATAGACATCTAAGAATAGCCCAAAACTTGACTATTTGTCAAATAGACAGACTTTATATGTGTAGTCATTCCTTTCTGTTTATTTGATGACTAGTCTAGTTTTAGCCTATTCTTAGATGTTTTTTAGATTTTCACTGACAGCCCAAATTTAGCCTTGTTTTAGCCAAGATGACTATGTTTAGACGTCTATTAGACATCTGTTAGACATCTTTTAAAAACTGAAAATGCTTGCTGGAAAGTATCAAACTATTTTTATTGCGGGTTAAATAAATTATTCTTGTTCGTTCAGTCACAGATAAAAACAATGGGATTTAGGCATTCATCAACCATAAAAACAGGCAACATCATCTCATAACAAAACATCATTTATTGTTTTTGGTGTTGCAGGAAAAGCAATCTAATACATGGTCCTCAGAATAGGGCCTTTAGTTGTAAGTAATATGTTTCTGTTTTAATACAATCACATGCTATTACAGTACGTTGTGAATTACTGTGAGTTCTGTGAGTTGAGCATCGTATAGACATCGCAGCAACGTTATATTTCAAGTACTCGGCAATTTACCAACGCATGCAGATGTTATGATGCATCCATTCACCGTCATATCCGTATTTCACAACAAAACTGCCGCTTGATGCTTTTTGAGTAAGTGTTTATGGATATATCATGTAATAACATACTGTACAGTATTGTAAGTTCCTTCATATTTCATGATGAATCGTCTCAGATGTTGAATTACGTAATGCCCAATGACAGCCTGGTCAAACCCGTCAAAGTGTAGTTGGATTTAAATGCGATACACTGTAAAGCCCAACAGTCCACTTTATCAAATGAAATGAGTGTAGTTAACTCAAAATTGACTGAAAGTTAATTCTACTCATTTGAAAAGAGTTTTGAACTCTGTGTTGAAGGTAATGAGTTAATTAAATACCTCATTACTTCAACTTAAAAAGAGTAAGTTCACAGTACTCATACAGATTAGTTTTTTTTAACTCAAATGGTTTGTTGCAATCGGTTTCCTCAAACGGTTTGAGTTGACTTAACTTGAGTTTTACAGTACTTAATTGGTTTGAGTTCTCTTCATTTATTGGGTTTTACTGTGCTCAAATTGCTTCGTTTACTCAAATGGATTAAGTTCAAAGTACTCATTAGGATTAGTTTTTGAACTTAAATAGTTTGTTGCAATCGGTTTCCTCAAATGGTTTGAGTTACCTTAACTTTTTGGGGTTTACAGTGTATTATTATACAAGAGATATTTATTACAACCAAATCTTTCAAATCCTGCTGCTAATACTGCTCTTATAAGTAACTAAAACCAGTAATTCCTCTTTGTTTTTACGATTTTATTACGATCTCCCAAATCTAAACTAATAACCACGTTATTAAGAACACATTTCGTTTGTTTTATTATAAAACTGAAAGTATTTTTGGTGAGTAGCTACTGTGTATATACAGTTTTGTGTTATAGGCACAAGCACAATATATATATTCAATGGCATTCTGATTTTGGCTTTCAGTCACGTCCTTGTATATAAAGGCTAAATGGCTATTAGCTAAAGGAATGGCAAATACATAGCACCATTTTTGTTGGAAAAACAAAGAAAATCTATCTTTAAAAAAAATACAGATCTAACCGTGGTATTTAAGTTACTCCATCTATGAATTCTCCACGCAACTCTTCCTTTTCATTAATTCCTAACATGTAATACATGCACTTTGGTTAAAATACATCAGAAACATTGTTATAAGTATTTTTTGGAAAAGAAAAAAACACACACATTATGGCTAATGCACGTTTCTGCGACAAACACACACTCGAGGCACTTCATTAGCTAAAACAAAAGCTCTTCAGAAGTTCTTTGTCAACAGAGCCAACATAAAATACTATGTACATACATGTAAAAAGTGTTATAAATAGGTTTTAAACCATAGATACTATATACATCTTCAGACGATGACAGTATTGAATATGTCTTTTTTTTCGGGGTGGGTGGCAGTGGGCTTGATCTGAACTGACCCCCGGGTGAAGAAGATACTGCGGGATTTCACTTCTCTGTGGATGCAGTGCGATTCTTTGGCTTTAAAGCTGTATTTCCATGTGGCGCCACTAGAGGGTGATGCCACCTCACTCTCGTTTCCTCAAGATCACGTAGATTAACCCGCTTATGAACGCCAGAGGGAAGGCCACCCAGGCCAGGATGTAGGAGAAGCCGTAGTTTAATGACTCGTGGACCCATAGGTAGTTCATTACAGTGTAAATGATGGCTCCGCTCATAACGAAAAGACCTGCGTAAAGAGGACGAGGAAAATTAAGAGTTTATTTTTTATGTAATTGCATATACCGTTGAGTCTAAATTATTAGCCTTTTTTAGATGTTTCCTAAAATATGTTTAACAGAGCAAGGAATTTTTTTTTACAGTATTTTCTATAATATTTTTTCTTCTGGAGAATGTCTTATTTGTGTTACTTTGGCTGGAATAAAAGCAGTTCTTAATTTTTTAAATAGGCATTTTAAGGTCAATATTATTAGCCCCTTAACCAATATACAGTTGAAGTCAGAATTATTAGCCCCCCTGTTTATTTTTTTCCCCAATTTCTGTTTAAGGGAGAGAAGATTTTTTTTCAACACATTTCTAAACATAATAGTTTTAATAACTCATCTCTAATAACTGATTTATTTTATCTTTGCCATGATGACAGTACATAATATTTTACTAGATATTTTTCAAGATGCTTCTATACAGCTTAAAGTGACATTTAAAAAGCTTAATTAGGTTAACTAGGCAGGTTAGGGTAATTAGGCAAGTTATTGTATAATGATGGTTTGTTCTGTAGACTCTGAAAAAAATAGCTTAAAGGGGCTAATAATTTTGACCTTAAAATGGCTTTTAAAAAATTAAAAACTGCTTTTATTCTAGTCAAAATAAAACAAATAAGACTTTTTCCAGAAGAAAAATTATTATCAAACATACTGTGAAAATTTCCTTGCTCTGTTAAACATCATTTGGGAAATATTTAAAAAAGAAAAGAAAATTCAAAGGGGGGCTAATAATTCTGAGTTTAACTTTATACACACATGAAGCTTACATGGTGTGTAAATTTCATGAGAACTCCAATTTTGTTTAACATTTCTTTCATATTAACATTTTTATTTCTTTAGTGATTACATAACCCCCACACTATTTCATATTTCACTCTTGGCATATATTGTATGCTTTATGTGATAAACACGGTCAAAAGTTTGGTTTCAGTAGGATGTTTAAATATTTTAAAATAAGCATTTCCTGCTCAACAAAGCTGCATTTATTTAATCAAAAATACAGTACAAATTGTGAAATTTTTTTGCACTATAAAATTAATGTTCAAAAGCAGTTTATCGTTTAATTTAATAATTTATTCCAGTGATTTTACTGATGAATTTTCAGCTTCATTACTCCAGTCTTCAGAGTCACATGATCCTTCAGAAATCACTCTAATATTAATTAATTAATTAATTAATTATTATTATTATTATTATTATTATTATTATTATTATTGGTAATAGTAATAAAAGCAATAATGACTGGAGTAATAATTTCATCTGAAACTACATACAATAAAAAAACAGTTAATTAAATTGTATTAAATATTTAACAATTTAACTATTTATTTTACATTTAATAAATGCCGCCTTAACAGAATCATTTTCTTTAAAAAAAAAAAACTGAGCCCAAACTTTTAACCGGTAGTGTCTGTTTAGAAATAATACTGTTTAAAGTATTAACAATATAATAAACAATATCCAAAAGGGTGCTTTTATTTATACTCCACCAAAGCTGTATTTATTTGCTCAAAAATTGTGAGTTACTATTAAATATTCTTTAAAAATATTTTTCTATATATTCAAATAATAAATTTTGTTTTTTTAATTTACTATATTTTAATTTGTGCCACATTTCCATTCATAAATCATTCTAATATGCTGGTATGGAGCTTAAGGAACATTTAATATTATTTAATCATTATTTATTGTGTTTAAAACCATTTGAACCAAGAAAATGTGAATGAATACAAAGTTCAAAGCAACAACACTGATTTAAAAATCAAGTTTTCATGGTTACTTTTGATCAATTTAATGCTTTACTGAATAAATTTAAAACTAATAATTGAATCTTCCCTGAATAAAATTATTTAACATATTACTGACCTCTACCTTTTCAACGGTAGTCTATCTAACAATTTTAAAGCATTTTTTATTACTTTTTACATTAGAAATAGTTTTAGGGACACTTCTGTGCTTAGGATATTTTATTATGTTATTGTTAAATATTTATTTAGTCTTATAAGTGAAAATATTTTTAGTGTGCAACTGGTAACAACACAAGGAAACTCACATAATGTTTACCAAGTAATGGTCACCAAACTAAAGGTTTTTTTTTTTGACTTAGCCTTGACTATCTGTATGCGAGGGAGTAAATATGACAAGGCACTTTCAGTGTGTTCTTTTCAATTGAATTGAATTGAAGTGTTCTTTTACGTCAGACGGACCACAGACCTCCTCCAGAGTGCCAGTCTTGACATTTCCTCTTGTGGCAGCGTCTGTGTATCCAGTGCCAAATCAGTAGGCACCTGTAACTGTCTGCCTTTGTGCTGTTTACACCCTCGACTCTCCTCTGACATTTAGCTTTCAATTAGTGTCCATCCTCTGTGATCTGAGACGCAGATATCAACTCTAAAAGCCCTCAGTATGAAACCAAAGATGTGTGGCGTGCACGGTATTCGGTAAATTGTTCTAATAATACTTTGTCTTTGTTACTTCCCAAATACTTAGTACTTACTGAAAGGACTCTTATGTTGCTTATTTATATATTTTCTTTTTCTTTAGTGTGTTTTGTAGCTATTTGGGGCGGCACAGTGGCTCAGTGGTTAGCACTGTCACCTCACAGGAAGAAGGTCACTGGTTCGAGTCCCAGCTGGGCCAGCTGGCATTTCTGTGTGAAGTTTGCATGTTCACATGGGTTTTCTCCAGGTGTTCCGGTTTCCCCCCACAGTCCAAAGACATGCACTATAGGTGAATTGGGTAAACTAAATTGACCATAGTGTATGAGTATGTGTAAATGCAAAGGTGTATGGGTGTTTTCCAGTACTGGGTTGCGGCTGGAAGGGCATCCGCTGCGTAAAACATATGCTGGAAAAGTTGGCGGTGATAAATCAGAGACTAAGCCATAGGAAAATGAATGAATGTAGCCATTTGTATATATTATGATCTGCGGTCTCTCAAAGTTACCCCAAAAATTTTGATGTCTAGAAAAATATCAATTCAGACATTCAAAAAATGCCTTGATCAAATTGTCTGTCACAAATCTGTGTCAATATGTGGAAACAGGGCTTGACATTAACTTTTTTGACCACCAGCCACTGTGGCTAGTAGATTTCAAACATTACTAGCCACTCACCATTTTCACTATAGCCACACTTTTCTTGTTGGAAAAATATATTTTATATCCATAAATTTGACTTTGACATGCTAAAATGACTTGATTTAGATGTTATGTTATGGCCACATGCCTTCTCATTCATTTAACTTCTTCTGTGTATTGTGTATTAGCTTGCTTAGTGTGCATGAGCAAATGGGCTGTGTCGCAATACAATCAGTTCTTATTCACTTTTCAGGGCTCAAAATTAAGGATTTACCTAATTTATCTCAGACCACACCAAATAAGTATTTCTTAGCCACAATTTTTAATGTGTCAAAACAAGGAAAATATAGCTGTATAGGTGCACTTTTTAATTCAACAAAACTTTTCTTTAAAAAAATTGTCATTGTTATTGTCATGTATCTAAAATATGCACAGTAAGCTGTCCTGGCTTAAAGTCCCAGATCAGCAGTTAACTACACATAAACGGGGAGTAATCTACCATTAAAGCAAGGTTATTGTAAAAAAATATAATTAAACCATATTAACAAAAATAATAGTAAGCAAAAGAAAGCAGGTGAAACATACTGTGTTTGATAATGAAAGGACGATCACGTGCACACGGTTACTATAGGCCTGTTAGTAATCTGTTCAAAGAATAATTAAAATGAAAGCAGTGACCGCTGCTGCTTACAAAAGAATATGTGTATTTTTTTTTAATCTTGAGCTCTTGAAAGCAGCAGGACTGTGTGTGCACGATCATCGCTCTTTGTCCAGTCTATTTCAAAGGGAACCGATCGCACCAGTTGCGCTTCTTCTGGGCACGGTTGCTTCGCGCAAGTAAACAGGAGCGTGCATCACATCACCTGTGCATGCGAGTGATCATCCTCTCGTTCGGTATTCACCTGCTTTCTTTTGCTCGCGCAAACATAGTTACTTTTGTCAGTCGTGCTGCTTTTCGATTCTAAGATCACATTTGCACGAATATTGGGCCATGCTTATTGTCGAACCCTGCTTTTAAGAAAACTACAATTTAAAAATGATTTCCAACCAGCCAAAGTGGCTAGTGGAGGTGTCTGTCTAATAGAGGTGTCAAAATTAATTGTTTCTTCGGTGCACCGCGATGCAGACGCGGACAATTTGGTATCGGTCCAGTAATAATCATAACCGGTTATTATGTACTGACTTCTTTTATCTCATATGCACTATGTCGCCGTAACTTACTAAACACGAGTGTTTACAACGCTCTAACTACTTAAAAACGCAATTTCACTGCGTGTGTGTTTGCTGGACTGTCTTTCACTAACACTTACAGTAGAAGCCCCTTCAGACACAGACACGAGCGTGCAAGTTTTCTCCACCGCATCTATCATGGAACAGCTGTGATCGACGCTGCAGTGTTGCCAGATGTAGCTGACTGATTCCAGCCCAAAAACTATCCAAAACTCGCCGAAATGCCTATCCAAAACCGCTCAATCTAGCAACACTGTGCCGCTGCAGTTTATCAGTGTCACTCCTCGGTGAACAGCGCCTGTATAGTAAAATATAAAATTGTGTATGGAAAGCATCGTCGATGCACCCAGATATCGCATTGAACCGAATTGATTAATGTAATGTAATGTTAATGTAAAGCCCTGTGTGGAAATATTTGCATAATGGCATCCAAATATCCTTGCAAAAAAAAAAAAAAAAAAGATGTATCATTAGTTTTGTTGCTGCCACGTCATGGAGATGCTGTTTCTTTACAAAAAATAAACGCTTTTTATTTTTCCTTCAGAAATAAAATAAGGAAAACGGAAATTCGGAAAACGAATAAATTTGCATGCAGTGAAGTTGTGTTTATAATTGACATTTGTAAGACTTTCGCTCTTTTCTTTAATGTTAAATTGGTAGTTAACCCCAAAATGAGAACGTGTTCACTATTTAATCAACTTCACATGGTTCCAAACCTTTGAGTTTTTTCTCAAAAGAGAATTTGAAGAATGATGGAAACTTAATAGCCATTAACTTCCATAGCAGAACAACATTTTTCAAAATATATTTGTGTGTTTAATAGAAGAAAGAAATTTAAACTGGTTCAAACAAAGTGACTGGTGCGTCATTTAATACTCATCACTGTCAACTGTATTCCCTATTGAATTGGCCTTCTCTTTAATCACGTCGTCAATTTCATTGGTTTCTGTTCATTTACTAAACTCTTATTGGGGAAAACTAACTATATTTACAGTCACTTCTTAACATTTAGGAAACATGTCGAAATCTACGCTCTAGTAGTTTTATTAACCTTTGCATAACCAAAAATCGCACTTCGTGTGGTCCCTACTCTTTTTAGTTTTCTGCTGCTGATGCTTGGAATCATCTGCAGCAGACCTTATAGCTCAACACCTTCATTCCACTATCATCCTTTAAAAATTCAACCCAGTTAATAATACAAGATCGCTGTGATTGTTTTTAGTTTTTCCTTAGATTTATATGTTATTATCTACATCTGTGAAATTGTTATTGTATTGTGTCCCTGCTGCTTCGGATCTGCTTTTTATGTTGCCTCTTTGCCAGGTTGTCATTGTAAATGAGAACTGGTTCTCAATTGACTTGCCTGGTTAAATAAAGGTTATTATTAAAGATGTGAGGGTGAGCAAATGATTACAGAAATTTCAATTTTGGTTAACTATCCCTTTGAATGATGTTTCATTGCAAAATACTGGCAGCTCATGCTCCGTCAAACTCAGATCACTCACATCAAAGCATAATTCTTTAAGTAATTATGATAGTATTCAAAATTGTAATTATTTTAAGCACCAGATGTGAAACTTGAAATGGTGATCCTGATATGTTCAAAGTAAGGGAGTGTCTCAAAAGATACAATATGATCGCATTCAGTTCATATTCAGGTCAATATTTTAAGCATATTTTTTCCCATGCAAAATTAACAGTTGTTAAGAATGATGCAGTTTGGAACTGGCCAAAATCTTTCGTAACAATTCTGCACGTACTGTACATCGTAAAAAAAATCATACATTTGTATTGAAAAAAGTTCCATTTTATAATTCACATTAGGCCAGGGGTTCCCAAAATTTTCAGCTAGTGACCCCCAAAATAACAATTCCAGTGACTCACAACCCCCACTATCCTCGTAGGTGGTTATAAACATACAAACATTGCACACAGCTGTGCACACACACACTAGTGGGAACTATATAAACAAACTTATTGACCACATAAATAAAAGTGCAACAGTCTTACAACCATATAATTTTTTATAGTCATTATTCATTTGTTTAATTTAATATTAACCTTACTTAATGAGAATGGTGGGCACAATGTTTACAGCTCAAGACTATTCTTGGTTTATTTTTTGGAGACTACCACTTGGAGATCAACCTCTATTTTCAGTCGTGGCCTTTATTTTTCATTTATGTGAGTGCTGTAAAGATGTCTAGGTTTTACATTGTGCCATAAAATCAATCTGCTGCAACTAACACTAATGTGTCGTCATTAATCTAGCGTAATAATGCCAGGGGTTGCGATCCAATAAAAAAAAAATGTAAAGGCTGATGGCTTTTTATTTGCATGTTGTTTTTTTTATGTAACACTTTTTTATCTTCTGGAGGTTATGGATAAAAGATGGTCATTGTAATAGTTTAATAACATTCATTCATTAATTTTCTTTTCAGCTTAGTCCCTTTATTAATCTGGCGTCGCCACAGCGGAATAAACCGCTAACTTATCCAGCATATGTTTTACGCAGCGGAAGCTCTTCTAGCTGCAACCCATCACTGGGAAACACCCATACACTCCCATTCACACACATAGACTAAGGACACATTTAGCTTTGGACTTTTGGGGGAAACCGGAGCACCACGTGGAGAACATGCAAACTCCACACAGAAATGCCAACTGACCCAGCCGAAGCTCGAACCAGTGACCTTGCTGTGAGGCGACAGCACTACCTACTGCACCACCACGTTTAATAACATATATGATATTTTTGGAAATCACCAAGTGACCGCCCCCCAACCCCCTCTCCCCTCTATTGTCTCGCGACCCCCACATTGGGAATCACTGTATTAGGCTGCAGTCATAGAAGAAATAGGTGAACGTGAATATGTATGCATTTTGCACTTTTCAGACACTCCCTGACTTGTTTTCGTTCTTAAAACAATGCTTACGGTGCATGATCTGAACAAGATACTGCATAAACTATCACAAAAACAAATGTCCCACAGTTAAGTATTGCACTTCATACTTCCCAAATGTTTTTGAATGCATTGTCGACTCAGCGTCTGCATAATTCTTAAATGCACATTTATTATGCACAATAGTGTCAGTAATTTGAGCATGTAAAGCTGAACATCTCAACAGACATTAGATTCTTCTCATGTTTTTTTCATCCCTGATGATTTCTAATAAGAGTTATCAATTTGCATTAGCTACAGATATGATCTCTTACATGTATTGTTTACCATAAATGAAGAGAAATGCTTGCTCGCTTTGGTGACCTTCTCTATTTATAACTCGCCTTATTCAATCTTAAGAAATCATAACCGAATTATCGGCAGGAAGTTTGCCTGTAACGGCGGCTGAGCGCATTAAAGGGTTTCCTGCACTGTCTGTGGCTTAATGAGAGATGACAGACTCATTAAACTAACAAGACAAAGGCCAAAGGTCTTTTCATCTGTGAATGAGAGCAGATACACCTCCATAGGAACAGAGGAGATCAGTCGATGTCTCATAGATGATCTTTTATTAATAAATGGTAATTAATCTCAGATCACCTGAGCCAACTCGCTCAAACGCATAAGCAAATATCACAATTCCTTCTTTGTTTTTGCTGCAAACATATTGGGTTCATTACCACTCACTAAAGGAGCATGTCAGCATGTTAATAATGTATGTCAACCTCATTAGCATCTGCAAACAGTCAAACGGACACCTGTAGTTATGCAAAATGTGCTGCTGGCCATTACGATTGGTGCTTTTTACTCGATGAAGACAGCAGGTTGCACATGATTTTGGTGAAAGAAAGATCAAGATGTTTCCTTACGGTTTCCTTGTTTTTGGCAGATCATAAATAAGATCAGTTGTGTAGTGTATTTGTTTGCATTTAGTTTTTGTTATTAGGCTACCACTAATGGTTCAATGATTCAAATACCACTTCAAATAGTTATCGTTTATGGTTATCGGCTATTATATTCATTGCGATGCATCCCTAGTGGCATGCTAACATCAAGAAGTCACAATGAATTTAGGGTTTAAATAAAATATAGCTTGTTTAATGTATTGGTTATTATCAGTTTCCAAATGTAAAGAGTTATTGGTTTTGGGTATCGGCTATTATATACACTTGAAGTCGGAATTATTAGCCCCCCTTTGAATTTTTTTTTCTTTTGTAAATATTTCCCAAATGACGTTTAACAGAGCAAGGAAATTTTCACAGTATGTCTGATAATATTTTTTCTTCTGGGGAAAGTCTTATTTGTTTTATTTTGGCTAGAATGAAAGCAGTTTTTAATTTCTTAAAGACTATTTTAAGGTCAAAATGATTAGCCCCTTTAAGCTATATATTTTTCGATAGTCTACAGAGCAAACCATTGTTATACAATAACTTGCCTAATTACCCTAACCTGCCTAGTTACCCTAATTGACCTAGTTAAGCCTTTAAATGTCACTTTAAGCTGTATAGAAGTGTCTTGAAAAATATTATGTACCGTCATCACGGCAAAGATAAAATAAATCAGTTGTTAGAAATGAGTTATTAAAACTATTATGTTTAGAAATGTGTTGAAGAAATCTTCTCTATGTTAAACAGAAATTGGGGAAAAAATAAAAAGGGGGGGGTAATAATTCAGAGGGACTAATATTTCTGACTTCAACTGTACATTGCGGTGCATCCCTTGCGGCATTCTAACATTAAGTTGCACAATGAATTTAATGTTTTAAAATAAAATTGATTATATATTGTATTTGTTTAGAATTTACTTGCCTATGTATTGGTTACCAGCTTTCAAATATAAAGGGCCCTATTTTAACGATCTAGGCGCAAAATCCAAAGCGCAGGGTGCAAAAGAATTAAGGGCGTGTCAGAATCCACTTTTGCTATTTTAAGGACGGAAAATTTAGCTTTGCGCCGCGGTGCATGATCTAACAGGGTTGTGCTTTATTCTCTTAATGAGTTATAGGTGTGTTTTGAGAATAAACCAATCAGAGTCTCATCTCCCATTCCCTTTAAGAGTCAGTTGCGTTGCGCCATAGTGCATTTGCTATTTACATGGTGGACTTTGTAAGTGGAAAAACTGAACGCTTCACTAGCGAGAAAACAGTTAAACAGCATCTACAGCGAGAGAATAAGCCTCCACATTCTTTACTTTCACTTTCGCTCTCGTGAATAAGGAAACGTGTTCTAAGCACAGACATTAGCCTACATAGTTAATTCCGTTTGTGAAGTGCGAAGATTTGTCTCAAAACTATTTCTAATTTCAGTTCTAATTTCCAGCAAACGAATAAATGAACAATAATAACGAAGTGTGGTCAAAAATGTTGAAAATGTTATATCCAAATACACATGCTATGCCCCTAAATGGTCTAAAAGCTGACAGGTGGACAAATCTAAGCATGTTTTTAATAAAACAAATATAAATATGCATATAATAAATAATACTAATGATATTAATAACATTATACAAAAGCAATCCGCATGAATAAACTGAAAAAGCCCCCCCGAGATGATGAAGGCATGAAGGCAGTAGTTTTTATGTTCATGTAGGCTAGAAAGTAATAATTTTTGTAATATTTTAATCCTTTAATTATCTTTTATTTGTAAAGATATTTGCGTATTGCTCTACATCCTGTGTATATTAAGCAATGTTTAAGCGAGGCGCACAACTAATGCGCTCTTTATGCTGTACTTTAGACCTCCTCTTATCTGGTCTATTAAACAGTCTATTCTAGTTTCTCAAAATAGCAACGCGCCAGCAATGTGCATCAACACACCTCCTATTTTAGACCAGAACGCCTATGGGCGTACATATGAGATCAAATGCATTTGCTATTCAAACAGCGTGGTAAAAAATGTCAAAATGACTCTTGCGTCGAGCTTAAACTAGCAAACAACAATTGCGTCGCACCTTGCGCCGCATTGCGCCGGGTGTATGATAGGGCCCAAAGACTTATCGGTTATGGGTATTAGCAATTATATACAGCGAAGGGCATCCCTAGTGCCATGCTAACATCAAGAAGTCATAATAAATTTAAGGTTTTAAAATAAAATTGCTTGTATATTGAATTTGTTTAGAATTTACTGGCCTGCATATTGGTTATCGGCTTCCAAATATAAAGAGTTATCGGTTATGGGTATTGGTTATTATATACATTGCGGGACATTCCTAGTGCCTTGCTACTATCAAAACGTCACAATGAATTTAAGGTTTTAATCTAAAATTGCTTGTGTGTTGTTGGTTTCTTTGGAATTTACTGGCCTATGTATTGGTTATCGGTTTCCAAATCTAAATAGTTATCGGTTATGGGCATCGGCTACTATATACATTGCAATGCATCTCTTGTGCCATTCTAACATCAAGAAGTCACAATGAATTTAAGGTTTTAAAATATAATTGCTTGTATATTGTATTTGTTTGGAATTTACTGGCCTATGTATTGTTATCTGCTTCCAAATATAAACAGTTATCATTTATGGCTATCGGCTATTATATACATTGTGATGCATCTGTAATGGCATCCTAACATAAAGTTGCACAATTAATTTAATGTTCTAAAATAAAATTTCTTGTTTATTTTATTTGTTTGGAATTTACTGGCCTATATGTTGGTTATCGGCTTCCAATATAAAGAGTTATTGGTCATAAGTATCGGCTATTATATACATCAGGACAACCCTAGTGCCATGCTAACATCAAGACTTCACAATAATTTTAAGGTTTTAAATAAAAAATAGCTTGTTTAATGTATTTGTTTGGAATTTACTAGCCTATGTATTGGTTATCGGTTTTCAAATATTAAGAGGTATCGGTTATGGATATCAGCTATTATATGCTGTACATCGCAGGACAACCCTAGTGCTGTGCTAATATCAAAACGTAACAATGAATTTAAGGTTTTAAATAAAAAAAAATAGCTTGTTTAATTTATTTGTTTGGAATTTACTAGCCTATGTATTGGTTATCGGTTTCCAAATATTAAGAGTTATTGGTTATGGGTATCGGCTATTATATACATTGCAGTGCATTCATAGCGGTATGCTAACAACAGCTTGCATGACGAATTTAAGGTTCTAAAATAAAATTGCTTGTATATTGTATTTTTTTTTTTTTTTTTTATTACTGGTCTACATTTTGGTTATTGGCTTTCAAATATAAAAAGTTATCAGTTATGGGTATCAGTTATTATATACATTGCATCGGTTATTATATTTTTCCCTTGTGGCATTCTAACATCAAGAAGACACAATGAACTTAAGGATTTAAAATAAAATTGCTTGTGTGTTGTATTTTTTTGGGAATTACAGGCTCATGTATTGGTTATCGGCTTCCAAATATAAAAGTTATCGGTTATGGTATCGGCTATTATATCCATTGCGGTACATCCCTTGTGCAATGCAAAGATCAAAAAGTCACAGTGAATTTAAGTTTTTTAAATGAAATTGCTTGTGTATTATATTTGTTTGGATTTTTTTGGACTATGTATTGTTATCGACCTCTAATTATAAAGAGTTATCGGTTATCATTATCGGTTAATGTTATCAACTAAAATTTCCATAATGGTGGATCCCGAGTGCCATGTTCACATCAAGTTGTTCCAATACTTACTTGCAAAGATCTGGAATGCTCCAGTGAGGAAGAAGCGACCGCCCTTCTGAAGCGTGAAGAGTTGGCAGAAGAACAGGAAGAGAGACAGGAAGCTGAAGATGACTGAAAGGATCATGAGGGCTTGGACTGACTGGATCCAAACTGAAAGAGAGAAAGAATTTTAAAATATTAGTGCACTTAGTCCTAAAACCTCTAGAGCTTTGCAGGAATAAAAAAACACATTTGCTCATGGGAACGAGTGGGTCATTTTGAATGAACACAAATGGGCTATAGACAGGTCGTTTATTATTTTTTTTCTGCTATTCTTAATCGATAACAACAGATGTACCAGTAGTTCCAGTTTTGCAATTGGAGATATGCACTTAGGCATCTATATATTATTAATAACGAGTTGGCAAAAAACTAAACACCAAATACCAATGCCTATATGTTGCATTTAAAGTTTTGATGGCTGTTTCATGGACATAAAGAGCACTGGAGGATCCAGGAACCCCTTAATGCATTGTGCAATCACATAATGAGCCTTCTGTTCCTAAAAGCTCTTAGCAGGTTACCAGCACCTGATATTGATCCCATCTTGACTTCCTATGGCCAAAACGCGGCAGCTTACAAGGAGATCCATTAACTCGATATTACCTACATTTGATGGCTTTGAAAGCCTCCCGTGTGTCATTTTTAACATGCATTAGAGCCCATTCCACCCTCTTACATGTGTGGACTAGAGAAAGTAAATGTTTGCATTAGTATTTTCTCTATAGTAGGAAACATTTCATCTGTTTTGCACATACACTCTTTATAATAAAGGGAACAGTGGGGTTTCGCAGCAATCTCATACCAAAGAAAAGCAATTTTTGGTTCCCTAAATAACTTTTCAGGCATGAGTTCATTAAAGACCTTTTTTTTCTTAGTGTGAAGGACATTCTTTTAATCTAAAGAACATTTTTGCACTATTAAGAACCATTTGAACCAATGATGCCAAAGAGTGTACATTACTGATCACAAGTTTGAAGTTGGTACATACTTTCAGATTTGTTTTTAATGTGTGCCCAGTGCGCACCAATGCTGCACTTATTTGAATAAATCATTGTGGAACGTTAGTAAAATGTAAGTTTGTTTTGTTCTATAATAATATATAAATAACAGAAAGCATTTATCTGAAATAGAAATAAAAGTTCTTGCTTCAAATGAAAGTCAATAGTGTGCTGTAAGTCTGCTTTGTGGAAGTTTGGGATTGATGAGGAATGTCATGGCAGATGTTTCAGTTTAATATTTAGCATGTATTCTGCCTTTGGAATGTCCTATTAAGTACAAATGATTCAGTGTTTATGCTTTAGCACTACTATATTCAATTATACATTCGGCTTAGTCCCTTATTTATCAGGGATTTATCTTCCCAGCAGAATGAACAGCCAACTATTCCAGCATGTTTTACACAGTGGACAGCCTTCCAGCCTCAACCCAGTACTGGGAAACATGCCAACTCCACACTGAAATGCCAACTGGCCCAACTGGGACTCGAACCAGCAACCTTCTTGCTGTGTGGCAACAGTGCTAACCACTGAGCCACCATACCACCACTATGCTCAAATATAATAAGTTAAAATTATGAATAGTTCACCTAAAATGCAAACTGTAATCATTTACTTGATCATTTTTCTTTGTTGACCACAAATATATTTGCCATGTTTTTGTTTGTTTTTGCCATAGAGTAAAAACCAATGGGGTCCAAAACATTGATTTCCAACTGTTTATTAATGCAAATTACTAATCAGCCTGGCAGCAACTGTGTGTATGCTTGTAGACATGTTCAAACAGAGCATAAAAAAGGGGGAGAAATGGGATTTAAGTGACTTTGAATGTGGCATGTTTGTTGATGCCAGACGGGCTGGTCTGAGTATTTCACAGACTGCTGATCTACTGTCATTTTGATGAACGATCAAAATACAGAATCTTCAAAAAAGGAGAAATGATCCATTGATCAGCAGTTTTGTTCACGTAAATGCCTTGTTGATCCCAGAGATTAGAGGTGAATCAGGTAACGTGATAACCACTTGTTAAAGCTAAGGTCTGCAAGAGAGCATCCCAGTACAATGTCGACCTTTGATAAGATCAGAAAACCTGGTACCAGCAAAATGCATCTGCTAATGTGGTCTGCATGGTCCCTCCCAACATCAATGCAAGCTTTTGGAATAGTGGGAATGTAGAACTGTTTTATAAAGGCTACCATTTGTTTACTTAAAGATTCATTGGGGAGCTAAAAATGATCTTGTACATGATCACCATGGATATGGTCTAACCCTGATGAGTATATGGATTGGTCTAATTGGATTTTGATGAACAATCAAAATACAGAATGTTCAGAAAAAGAGAAATGATCCATTGATCAGCAGTTTTGTTGTGAAATGCCTTATTGATCCCAGATGTTAGAGGAGAATGAGGTAACTCGATAACCACTTGTTACAACGGAGGTCTGCAAGAGAGCATCCCAGAACAATGTCGACCTGTGATAAGATCAGAAAACTTGGTACCAGCAAAATGCACCTGCTAATGTGGTCTGCATGGTTCCTTCTTGCATCAATGCAAGCTTTTGGAATAGTGGGAATCTAGAAGAACTGTAGATTTTTTTATTGGCTACTATTTGTTCACTGAAAGATTCATTGGGGAACTAAACATTGTTCTTGTAAATGATCACCATGAATATGGCGTAACCCTAATCCTAACAAGTATATGGATTGGTCTACCGGGATTTTGATGAACAATCAAAATACAGAATGTTCAAAAAAAAAAAAAAAAAGAGAGAGAAATGATCCATTGATCAGCAGTTTTGTTTATGTAAATGCCTTGTTGATCCCAGATGTTAGAGGAGAATGAGGTAACTCGATAACCACTTGTTACAACTGAGGTCTGCAAGAGAGCATCCCAGTACAATGTCGACCTTTGATAAGATCAGAAAACCTGGTACTAGCAAAATGCACCTGCTAATGTGGTCTGTATGGCCATCCCAACATCAATGCAAGCTTTTGGAATAGTGGCAATGTAGAACAGTAGGTTTTATTGGCTACTATTTGTTCACTGAAAGATTCATTGGGGAACTAAACATTGTTCTTGTACATGATCACCATGAAAATGGTGTAACCCTAACCCTGATGAGTATATGGATTGGTCTACTGGGATTTTGATGAACAATTAAAATGCAGAATGTTCAAAAAGAAAAAGAAAAATATTCCATTGATCAGCAGTTTTGTTCATGAAAATGCCTTATTGATCCCAGATGTCAAAGGAGAATGAGGTAACTCGATAACCACTTGTTACAACTGAGGTCTGCAAGAGAGCATACCAGAACAATGTCGACATTTGATAAGACCAGAAAACCTGGTACTAGCAAAATTGTTCACTGAAAGATTCATTGGGGAACTAAAACTTGATCTTGTACATGATCACCATAAATATTGTGAATGTAACATGGTGAATGTTACATTCATGGTAAATGTAATGGTGAATGTAACCCTGAAGCTTAGACTTTTCTCCCCATCAACTTCCATTTATACGCACGCAAATGCGTCAGACCGGAAATGCAAGGTAGTGCGGCAAATTTCGGCAATTCGCTGCGTTGCCAAGTATAACTCTGACCTGCGAAATCGCATAGCTTGACTGTGTGAGACCAATCAATGATCAAAACATGACCTCTCTGGACAGAAATGTAAAATATGAACCATTCGCTTGCTTTTTAAATGTCTAAACATCTCGTTTAATCCCGCCCCTTTTAACAGCGCTGTACGACAGAATTTCGCAAGCTCAAACTCTAGTGTGACTGCGGCATAATCTTAACATTAACCCTGATGAGAATATGGATTGTATTCAACAGAAGAAGGTTATGCAGGTTTGGAATGACATGAGGGCACTGATTATGTAAAGCGTGTCTACATGTCAAACGTGTTGTAGCTGATCTCTTTTCTATCTCAGTCTTTCTCTTCCGTGCCCAAGCAGTAATCAGTGGAATGCATGGGTTGTCCAGCATGTCTATTTCTTATCCAAGGGTCATTCCTTTAGCATCAGGTTTCCACCTCTCTATCTCTTTCCTCTCATGTTCAGCTGTGTCTGCCCCTCTTCTAATAGCCACTACAACTGTCAAGCCACCAAAGCAGATCAGTCTACTAAGGATTAAACCAAAATCAGAGCCAATACTCTAGTCTACAGAAGAAACAGGTCCTAAAATTAGACCCTCAGATTCAGATTTGTAATATTACATTGACCAGAGTGTAAAACCGCATGCCATTGAGAATAAAAAAAATAAAGCAGTATAAACCGTGAGCCAGCTATGACAAGGATGACAATATTACATACTTGAATTTAAAGCAAAGTATATGACAATTGGTCAAAACGGCTATGGTATAAGATTACAATCCCACGAAGCAATGCAAATGACAATTCAATTATAAGTAATTTGAGAGTATATGGAGACTCAGTTAAGTCCTAAAGATCTCTTTATGAGTAGCTAATGATCTCTTTTGACATACTTTTCTCATTACAACTCTCTGATTGGTGACATTCTTTCTATCTATCTAAATTTCTGTCTGTCTTTCTGTCTGTCTGTCTGTCTAAAAGATTTTTCTTTTTCTTTCCATCCATCTGTCTGACTATCTGTTTGTCTGTCCAATAGATTTTTCTTTTTCTTTCCATCCATCTGTCTGTCCGTCCGTCCGTCCATCCATCCATCCATCCATCCATCCATCCATCCATCCATCCATCCATCCATCCATCTAAAAGATTTTTCTTTTTCTTTCCATCCATCTATCCATATGTCTGACTATCTGTTTGTCTGTCCAATAGATTTTTTTTTCTTTCCATCCATCCATCCATCTGTCCGTCCATCCATCCATCCATCCATCTATCTAAAAGATTTTTTTTTCTTTCCATCCATCTATCCATCTGTCTGACTATCTGTTTGTCTGTCCAATAGATTTTTCTTTTTCTTTCCATCCATCTGTCTGTCCGTCCATCCATCTATCCATCATCCATCCATCCATCCATCCATCCATCCATCCATCCATCCATCCATCCATCCATCCATCCATCCATCCATCCATCCATCCATCCATCCATCTATCTATCTATCTATCTATCTATCTATCTATCTATCTATCTATCTATCTATCTATCTATCTATCTATCTATCTATCTATCTATCTATCTATCTATCTATCTATCTATCTATCTATCTATCTATCTATCTATCTATCTAAAAGATTTTTCTTTTTCATTCCATCCATCTGTCTGACTATCTGTTTGTCCAATAGATTTTTCTTTTTCTTTCCATCCATCCATCCATCTGTCCGTCCATCTGTCCGTTCGTCCATCCATCCATCCATCCATCCATCCATCCATCCATCCATCTATCTATCTAAAAGATTTTTCTTTTTCTTTCCATTCATCTATCCGTCTGTCTGACTATTTGTTTGTCTGTCCAATAGATTTTTCTTTTTCTTTCCATCCATCCATCTGTCCGTCCGTCCATCCATCCATCCATCCATCTATCTATCTAAAAGATTTTTCTTTTTCTTTCTATCCATTTGTCTGACTATCTGTTTGTTTGTCCAATAGATTTTTCTTTTTCTTTCCATCCATCCATCAAAAAAAAAATCCATCTTTTTTATTATTATTTTTTTAGTAATCAGTAATTGTTACTCAAATGTCTATTTGTAAATAGAATATAGAAACATTTCACCTTTCATTTCAGTCCTGTAAAAATCTGGACTTCTTAAGATCAAAAGCAAATTGGCTTCTTTGCACTTTTTTTGTAGAAGATTTGGCAATCCAAAATTCGAGCAATGATCTCATTAACAGAAAAACCGTACAGCGCAGGCAGACGGATAACCCTAAAAGGGCATTGGTTTGCACTTGTAAAATATCTTAGAATGGAAACAAATGTAGAAATGGCATTTGTTTTTAGAACAACTCATCAGAAACCATGTGAGGAGACTATTCTTGTATACATCCATAAATACATGGTTGTTCTTCTATCAGTGTGTTTGCATATACTGTATATGAGGGGCTACCACACCCACACAATACAAATGACACAATAAATCTCTCAATTATCTCTCAACAATGAAGCAGAAATAGCAGCACATCCCCTCACACAGTCCATATATTCACTGTTACTAAGTTTGCCCTCAGTTTATCTATCCTCACATAAAGTAAACAGACCGTCTTTTCCTTCCTTCAGAGTTGTGACATTTGGAGTTTCCTGATATAAAGTGCGGCTGGACTGGTTTTGAACTTGACAACACCCATGTATTTCTGTCAGCAGTCATGCATGTGTATTTTAGGACAGAAGATTTGGTTTTGGAAGGCCTTGTGTTTGCATTTAGAGAGGTATGTATGGTCCTGAGTGTGAGGAATGTGGCTTAACAGATGATAAACATGCAGCGGGGGAAACATAACACAGGGGTGCAAGTACGTGCGCTAATAGTAGACCTTCATAACCTCGGTTTGGTGCATGAAACAGCTCTCTATATTAGGATGATGAATAGGATTTCACGCATACTTTAGCTGCCAGTGTTGAGTAGCTTCGCCACGCCAGCTGTTCCGCATCACTCCCAGTGTAAAATACAGCATTCAGGTGATCTTAGGATGGTTTCGCACTTGGTTTCGAATCCAAGTTGAAAGTGACAGTCTTTATTTGTCCCTGGTCGTGCAAGAGTGATTTTGCATCTCACTTTTAGAACTGACGTGCAGTGTGTTTGCTTTTATACAGTGCAATCCTTACCATCATTGTATACAGCAAATGGCAATTTCATTTGTCTGCGTTAGAAACTCTCTTCTGATGGCTTTACATTTAAAGACAAGTCAATATAAGAAATGCATTAGACTATAGGAATGTTTAACGCATTTATAGATGTAATGTTGTTCATTAAGTGTTGGGCTTTCCTAATGCAGTATACATACACTCACTGGCCACTTTATTAGGTACACCTGTCCAACTGCTTGTTAACGCAAATTTCTAATCAGCCAACCACATGGCAGCAACTCAATGCATTTAGGCATGTAGACATGGTCAAGACGATCTGCTGCAGTTCAAACTGAGCATCAGAATGGGGAAGAAAGGTGATTTAATGGACTTTGAACGTGGCATGGTTGTTGGTGTCAGACAGGCTGGTCTGAGTAGAAACTGCTGATCTACTGGGATTTTTATGCACAACCATCTCCAGGGTTTACAGAGAATGGTCCGAAAAAGAGAAAATATCCAGTGAGCGGCAGTTCTGTGGGCGCAAACGCCTTGTTGATGCCAGATGCCAGAGGAAGTCAGACTGCTTCGAGCTGATAGAAAGGCAACAGTAACTCGTTACAACCGAGGTATGGAGATGAGCATCTCTGAACGCACAACACATCCAACCTTGAGGCAGATGGGCTACAGCAGCGGAAGACCACACCGGTTGCCACTCCTGTCAGCTAAGAACAGAAAATTGAGGCTACAATTCACACAGGCTCACCAAATTTGGACAATAGAAGATTGGAAAAATGTTGCCTGGTCTGATGAGTTTCAATTTCTGCTGCGACATTCCGATGGTAGGGTCAGAATTTGTGACCGCCTACTTGAGTATTGTTGCTGACCATGTCCATTCCTTTATGACCACCGTGTACCCATCTTCTGATGGCTACTTCTAGCAGGATAATGCTCCATGTCATAAAGCGCGAATCATCTCAGACTGGTTTCTTGAACATGACAATGAGTTCACTGTACTCAAATGGCCTCCATAGTCATCAGATCAGAATAATGGAGAACCTTTGGCATGTCGTGGAATGGGAGATTCGCATCATGGATGTGCAGCTGACAAATCTGCAGCAACTGCGTGATGCCATCATTTCAATATGGACCAAAATCTCTGAGGAATATTTCCAGTACCTTGTTGAATCTATGCCATGAAGGATTAAGGCAGCTCTGAAGGCAAAAGTGGGTCCAACCAGGTACTAGTAAGGTGTACCTAATAAAGTGGCCAGTGAGTGTATATTAATATTAGAATGCTTTTGTTTATTTATTTCTTAACTAACTGGATTTATACACCCTATAATAGTTACTGACGTGTTACTTAATGTTCTCATTTACATTAAGTTTAACACTGGTTACTTATTGACTTTCAAAGTATTTTGACATCCTACTATGGATGTCAATATCAGTTTCCAACACTCTTCTAACTATTTTCTTTTTTATTCAACAGAAAAGAAAATTGCGTATTGTTGTAACAAGCAGGGGCGTCACAGTGGCGCAGTGGGTAGCACGATCGCCTCACAGCAAGAAGGTCACTGGTTTGAACCCTGGCTGGGTCAGTTGGCATTTCTGTGTGGAGTTTGCATGTTCTCCCCATGTTCGTGTGGGTTTTCTCCGGATGCTCCAGTTTTCCACGCAGTTCAAAGACATGCGGTACAAGTGAATTGAATAAACTAAATTGGCTGTAGTGTATGTGTGTGAATGAGTGTGAATGGATGTTTCCCAGTGTTGGGTTGCAGCTTGAAGGGCATCCGCTGTGTAAAACATATGCTGGATAAGTTGGCGGTTCATTCCACTGTGGCGACCCCTGATTAATAAAGCGACTAAGTCAAAAAGAATGAATGAATGTAACAAGCAGAGGGTGAATAAGCTGAATAATCATTTTTGGGTGAACTATCCCTTCAACGCATCTTTGCAATAGAGAACACAATGCATTATTTTGTGCACGCAAATGCCATCTGTAGCCAAATCTGTTCATTACACGCACCACTGAAAAACTCTTTACAGCTTAGAAGACCATAAAAAACAAATCCCATTAAGAAGCAACTGGAAACTTTTAAAGAAAAACTGCATTTTTTTTTCCAGCAGCACAGCAGCGACACGTGAGGAGAGCAGGACAGAAAAGCCCTATGTGCCCTCCCTCACACCACGCCCTAAACAAACACAGCACATTATAGGTGCTACGCCAACTGACTGTGAGCTATGAAATAACACAGCAACGCATTCTGGTCCCGCCTCATTACCAAAGAGCACTGAGAGGCGTTTCCCGCTCTAAAACTATGACGTCATCATCTCACCCTTTAAGAACAGCCAATAATAGAACAGCGATCCGACTGAGAATATACAGCGCTTAATATAGTTTTTTTAGAAGCATGTCAGTTTGCAAATAAATGTTATATTTACATGCGAGACACACTCTTAAGGGGATAGTTCACCCTAAAATGAAAATTCCACCATCATTTACTCATCCTTTACTTCAAAACCGATCAAAAATTCTATTTTTTGTTGAACACAAAAGAAGATATTTTGAAAAATGCTCAAGCCTGGCTTTTTTTTCCTAATACAGAAGTACTCCAGCAACCAGCTTTCCTCAAAATACAGTGTTCAAACGAGAAAAGAAACTCGTAAAGATTTAAAACCAGAAAAGGAAGAATAAATAATTGGGTAATTTTAATTTTTGCGGGAACTATCCCTTTAAAAACAAAAGGCATCAGGAAATTTTACCATAGAAATGCTAATTAGATTTATATATTTATCTAAAATATCCTTTTACACTTTCCACAAAAGCTTCCATGGATGTTAAAGGTTCTTCATGAAACCACTGATGCCAAAAGAACAACCTTTCATTAAACTCTCTCTTTCTATCTCTGTTCATTCTTGTACTGTTAACAATCCCATCGCTGGCATTTTGATCCCTGGGTGTGACTCTAATCACGCCATGTTCTCTCTGCAGCGATCTGATGCTGCGCCATCACACAGATCAGCCCAAATCGTCGCTGCTCGAATGCTCTACCTCTGCCCCACCCCATATGTTTCTCAAGCCTCTTTGCAACCCAGCACTCCACTCCCAAACAAGGGGCCCGAACTCAAGAGCCGGCAACCAGACTATTTATACAGTCTGCATGAGCTGATGTCGAAGAGGGCTCTGTTGTGGGCTGAAACTGTACACGTGCATTCTCACCTCTAGATGGCAGTGTAAAGGGCAAAACACAGTGGGCACACCCACCAGAAAGTGTGGTAAACAGGGGCTTTGACAGTTATGCCAGGATCAAACCCAAGGTTGTCTTTTTAACTCTTTGTTGCAAGGCAGATATTTTCTTTATAACTTTAGGGTCCTACCTCCAGTGTCGGCAGCGTCACATGCGGCAGCGGCTGTGGTGCAGTTCTGCCAGAGGTCTGAACTGCTGGTGGAGTTCACTACCCATGCCTGTTGAAGGATGCAACATTTATTAGCAACTATCCACAATATTCTCCTTCAGCTGGTTATAGTTTAATTTCTAGCATCTTATTTAAAAGGTTGGCTATCACATAAATTGACATTTTAACGTGAGAGATGATATATAAATAGAGGGATAGTATAAAAGTTATACTTACACTGACTATAGTGGATACGAGGAGCAAAACCAGTGCTGCCACATGCAAAACAACGATTCCCAATAAGAGGAGCAGCATGATGTTTCCTTATGGTTCTGTACAAACATCGATAAAGTACATTAATGACGAGTTACAAGTAATAATAGAGCCCTTTACTATGTTGATGCTCTTCAAAGTAGATTATTTTATGTTAATGCATCAATACATATTAGTTATTTTTTGGTAGCTAATTGAAGTTTTATTTTATAATAAATATAATGTACTATAATATAATATAATGTAATAGGCTATAATACAATATCGTTTTAAACATTAGGTCGAAAGCTGATTGTCTTTTAAAATAAACCTATTGTATAATTTATTAACTTTCTAAAGTATATTTATGAAATATTATGAACAACTGTACGTTAATAATGTAAACTGTCCTCCATCAATTTACGCGCAAAACAGATTCAAGTCATCAAAGTGGCTTATCTTCTCCTGTATGCAAGATTTACCCTCCTCTCAGCTTCACTCCGAACTTTTTTACACTCATAAACACGCAACGTACTTTTGCACTGCAATATAAATCCAACTTACTGCGAGCAAAGCGAAAGTAAGTCCACAAAAATTGAATGAAATCGCTGAAAAGCAGGCGCGCGACTCGTGTCAACAATACTGCGTATTTCCAAAGTCCAGATCCCTGCGACTAGATTAATGTGCTGTATGGAGCAGCAGCTTTAAAGAGGCTCATTATGGAAGTGCTACGCCCTTTTTTCTGCGTGGCTACGTCAGGGCGCGCCTCTGTGACAGAGCTGTTCCGAACATATCCAGAGCGCGCGCACTGAGCGCAGGAAAACCACCGGCCACTGAGTCATACAAACTCAACCAGAGCTGTGTTTGGTTCTCATGGATACCGGCGTGAATGAAAAAAATACACACACAGACACAGACACAGGCGTGCTAGTAAGTTTGTTAACAGGGGAAGCAAGGGTTTGTCTGCTATTCTGCTATATATAGTTTGACCAACTAAAATATTTCCATTTTTAAAGATTGGTGGTTAATTAAAATAATAATAATAATTATTATTATTATTTTTATAAACCATCATGATATAGTAGAAATTATGTGTATTTATAACTATATAAAAATAATATAAATAATAATAAGGATTGCTGTGTTATTATTATTTACAATAACAATCATATTAATAATTAATTGATTCATATTAATATAATAATGTATAATTATGTTATTATGCCACTGAATTGAATATGATATAATAATAATAATAATAATAATAATAATAATAATAATAATAATAATAATAATAATAATAAATCATATTAATTATTAATCGTTTCATATTAAAACCGAGGTGTCAAACTCAGTTTCTGGAGGGCCGCAGCTTTACACAGTTTAGTTCCAACCCTGGTCCAACACACTTGTAGGTTTCAATCATGAAGGAATTAGTTTGATCAGGTGTGTTAATATGGGTTAGAACTAAACTGTGCAGAGCTGTGGCCCTCCAGCAACTGAGTTTGACACCCCTGTATTAATATAATAATGCATAATTAAGTTATGTTATTACGCCACTGAATTAAATATGATGTAATAATAATAATAATTTAATAATTTTATTCATTCATTCATTTTCTTTTCGGCTTAGTCCCTTTACTGATCTGGGGTCGCCACAGCGTAATGAACCACCAACTGATCCAGCATATGTTTTACGCAGCGGATGCCCTTCCTGCTGCAACCCATCACTGGGAAACATCCATACACACTCATTCACACACATACACTATGGACAATAAGCTTATTCAATTCACTTATAGCGCATGTCTTTGGACTTGTGGGAGAAAACGCCAACACAGGGAGAATATGCAAATCCACACAGAAATGCCAACTGACCCAGCCGAGGCTCGAACCAGCGACCTACTTGCTGTGAGGCGGTTATGCTACCCACTGCGCCACCGTGACACCCTAATAAATTGTCCATAGTATATGGATGGATCCATAGTATGGATGTTTCCCAGAGATGAGTTGCAGCTGGAAGGTCATCCGCTGCGTAAAACATGTGCTGGATAAGTTGGCGGTTCATTCCGCTGTGGCGACCCCAGATTAATAAAGGGACTAAGCCGAAAAGAAAATGAATGAATGAAAGTTATGCAATTATGCCACTGAGCTGAATATGATATGATATCATTTGATAGAATAGAATATTGTTTATGTTTTATTAACAAAATGAAAGTTCTAGCTACATTGTCAAAGTCAGTAAAATATAACTGTGTTCTCTTTCTCTTTAATTATTTCATTAGCTTGAGGTAAATGTCAGTATTTGTTTTGTTTCATAAAGATCTGAGAGCATTTTCTCAAAATGTCAACCAGGAGCATTTACCGTTTTTTACAATTTCTCAGAATAACAAATGTTTTTATTTGTTTGTGATTTCAAAATCAGGGTTATTCCACCAAATATAGATTTATTAACTCTTCCGCGTTTATAAAACTGCTTTTGTGCTGTTATTGTAAGCACGTCTGAAAGCACAGGATCTTTCAGTTATTTTTATGCAATGCAAAAACAAACAAAAAAAAGACATTTTTCTCACACACATAACTATTATACATAAGACAAATCAAGACTTTCCATCGTGACTGTATCACTTTAAAGCGGAATAATAGCTTTATCCCTCTTCACAGTTATGGTTAAACTCCAAACGCATGATCATAACATAATTGCAGCACTTTGACTTTGTACTCTGGATTGTTTGTAGCAGGCTCTCATAAAGGAATACGTATCCCCTCTCACTACTGTATACACTCTTTTCAGATGTTCAAATAAACAAACAGAGAGTCATCGTGCTTTTAAGTGGCTCACTGGGAAGTTATGCTGTGTTCCTTTTCTTTGATGGTTGCTATGAGAACGAGTGACACAAACTGGTGAAATGGTCACTCTCAGTTCTCCCTGATACCCTGTGGGTGTTTATGCGTGTGTGTGATGATCTGGCCTTTGGGAGGCCTCCAGGAATGTGCCGAATTCCTCTACGAGAGATTCCCCTCCCTTCCTTTCTCCATCTCATCAGTCGGCAAATAGGAAGTCAATAAAAAAAAAGGAGGAGGGCTGAAAAAGACTGAGAGTGTTGAGTGCTCCTCTTGATATCAGAGGTAGTGCATAGTGTGTAGATAATAAGCCAATAACAATAGACTGCTGAAAGTAGTTCAAATATTTGTCAATTATTTTTTAAATTGATAAAATGATTCAGAATTTTTGGCTTCTGTATTGATTTGGAAGTTTGTATTTTTTAATTTCAATGTTGAAGGTTTTAAATCACTGCATGGCTTAGGAATCCTACTTCAGTCTTATCAGGGGTCAAGTGTGTTGTCTGAGGCTCTTTGTGTCGTTGATTACATTTGAACGATGTCCCTGCTTGTTTTGCATAGTATTTAACTAGAGTTTACATGCTGTAAACATTTAGTGTTTTTGTTGCTTTGTATACTTCAAGTTCATATTATTCATATACTTAAATAATGTTGAAGTATATTTTAAGTACACTTCTCTTTTTAACATCTACAGTATGCAGGGTATGAATTACAGGGGGGTTTGGAGGGACTGACCCCCCTAATTAACGCTTGATGCCCCTTGAAGGATTTAATAACATGTATGGTTCAGTCCTCTGTCTAAATAAGGTGTGCCCAAACGTTTTTTTTTTTTTAAGAAGGGACAAAAATGAAATATTATTAAGAGCCATGGGTCGAAAGTTAAAGTTGCCATAGGTCATTTGTATTTCAGAATAATTAAAATTAAATTGAAAACATTACTTTGAATTAGGGATGTACAGATCCGATCACGTGATTGGAAATTTGGCCCGATCACGCGGGTTTCAGCTCGATCTGAAACGAACGTTACCTCCTGATCAGGACTTGAATATATATATATATATATATATATATATATATATATATATATATATATATATATATATATACAGTATATACAGTTGAAGTCAGAATTAATAGCCCCCCTGAATTATTAGCCCTCCTGTTTAATTTTTTCCCCCAGATTTTTTCAACACATTTCTAATCATAATAGTTTTAATAACTCATTTCTAATAACTGATTTATTTTATCTTTGTCATGATGACAGTAAATAATATTTTACTAGATATTTTTCAAGACACTTCTATACAGCTTAAAGTGACATTTAAAGGCTTAACTAGGTTAATTAGGTTAACTAGGCAGGTTAGGGTAATTAGGCAAGTTATTGTATAATGATGGTTTGCCCTGTAGACTATATTTGACTATAGACTATTTATAAACCAGTAGTATACTTGTAAGTGCTTAGAATACATCTTGGGACTAAATTGGGACTAAAATTATCCTTTTGAGAGTACTATAGATGTAACATTAGGGCCCAATCCCAATTCTACCCCTTACCCCTTAGCCCTTCCCCTTACCACAACCCCTCGTTTTGCGCGTGCCCGCCAAGGGGTAGGGGTGTCCCAATTCTCTTTAGCTTGAAGGCGTAGGGCTAAGGGCAAGGGGTATACACCCCTTCGAACGAAGATTTTTCAGGAGCACACTTGAAACGGAGGGGTAAGAATATTTCCCAGAATACACCTGCCACAACGGCAGTATTGCTGAACCCGGAAGTAAGGAGATCCACAAATTAGTATTTTTTGTCATTATTACGAATTTTTACGACAAACAAACATATGTTTTATTAAATTCATAACCGCGTTCATGTTTTACCGTCATGCTTTTTAAAAAAAACGCAAAAAAAAAAACGCTAAATTTCGCGATCTATAATCCCTAATCATAACTCCTGTACAGCAGCCCTACAACATTACGAATACCCTGTCAGAGCAGTCTAGTGGCTGAAAATGAGCTTTTTACAGTGTCTGCTATAATGTTAATGTTGTTTTCGTGTGTTTACATAGATGACTATGGCCACTGTGTAAATACACAGTACAGTTACGATCTTATTGCCACATTAGATCGTTATGATAACATAATATATGCCTTCAGTGATTTCCTGAAGATAAACACCACAAAATAACACTACTGGATTAACTATAGCAGTCGCGATCGTCTGATCTCATATGAAGCAAGAGATCGTGATGACATCTGATGACGTGTGCAGGTGTTGAAGTGCTGTCCCAATTCTTAGGGGTACGTTTTGAAGCCCTTCCCCTTAACCCTCGGTTGTAAGGGCCAAGGGGAAGGGGAAGGGGAAGGGGTAGGAGTACAAAAATAGAATTGGGATTGGGCCTAGGTTATGAGGGTTTTTTGTATATTTGCTTAATGGAACCTTGTTCTCTTTCTGATGAGTTACAAAGTAAAGTTACTTTGTTTAACTGTTAACATTTCAACATCAATAGTTGAGTGTAGTAAATATTCATCAATAGGATTCATCATGTTTTTAGTCCTGGTTCACTGGGAATCATTTTTACACATCTTAAAAATAAAATAAAATAAAACAAAATAAAATAAAATAAAATAAAATAAAATAAAATAAAATAAAATAAAATAAAATAAAATAAAATAAAATTAAATAAAATAAAGGCAACACAGTGGCGCAGTAGGTAGTGCTGTTGCCTCACAGCAAGAACGTCGCTGGGTCGCAGGATTTTACCTGCGTAAAATCGTGCTGGATAAGTTGGCGGTTCATTCCGCTGTGGCGACCCCGCAAGGGACAAAGCCGACAAGAAAATGAATGAATGAATAAATGAAAATAAAAGAAAAGAAAAGTTAAAAAAAAGAAAAAAGAAAAAAAAATTTAATTAAAATTTTAATTAAATTAAATTAAAATAACAATAAAATAAGTAAAATAAAATAGGTAAAATAAAATAAAGTAAAAATAAAAGTAAAATAAAATAAAAAATTAAGTAAAAAATAAAATAAAACATAAATAAATAAAATAGTTTAATTTAATTTAAAATTAAAATAAAACCAAAATTAAAATGAAAAGAAAAGAAAATAAAATAAAAAATGTAATTAAATGAAAAATAATTAAATTTAATTAAATTAAGGGCGACGCGGTGGCGCAGTAGGTAGTGCTGTCGCCTCAGAGCAAGAAGGTAGCTGGTTCGTGCCTCGGCTGGGTCAGTTGGTGTTTCTCTGTGGAGTTTGCATGTTCTCCCTGCGTTCATGTGGGTTTCCTCCGGGTGCTCCGGTTTCCCCCACAGTCTAAAGACATGCGGTACAGGTGAATTGGGTAGGCTAAATTGTCCATAGTATATAAGTGTGAATGAGTGTGTGTGGAAATTTCCCAGAGATGGGTTGCGGCTGGAAGTGCATTCGCTGCGTAAAACATGTGCTGGATAAGTTGGTGGTTCGTTCCGCTGTGGCGACCCGGATTAATAAAGGGACTAAGCCGAAAAGAAAATGAATGAATGAAAAAATTTAATAAATAAAAAATTACATGTAAAAATTTTAATAAAATAAAATAAAAATATAAAATAATATAAAAAATTAAATAAAAAAATAAAAATAAAATAAGTAAAATAAAATACAACAGTGAAAGTAAAATAAAATAAAAAAGTAAAGTAAAAAATAAAATAAAACTAAAATTAAAAGAAAAGAAAAGAAAGGAAAAAAGAAAAGAAAAAATGTAATTAAATAAAAAAAAATTTAATTTAAATAAAAAAATAAAATAAAACAAAAAATGTAATTAAATAAAAAAATAATTTAATTTAAATAAAAAAATAAAATAAAACAAAAAATGTAATTAAATAAAAAAATAATTTAATTTAAATAAAAAAATAAAATAAAACAAAAAATGTAATTAAATAAAAAAATAATTTTATTTAAATAAAAAAATTAAATAAAACAAAAAATGTAATTAAATAAAAAAAATAGAAAATAAAAAATTTAATATAAAAATTTTAATAAAATAAAAAAAATAAAATAAAATAATAAACAAAAATTATGACAATGCAACTGTATGATGCATATAACCAGGTACTCCCCTATCTTACCCTCTCATCTTCAGTTTTTGGATCGTTTCAATATGTTTAGTACATGTTGGTTCATATTTGAACCAAACCCCACCAGAAGAACCCATTCAAAAGTAGACCTACTGTATCTTATTCATTCAAACCAAACCTGCCTAGTGTGAGCACACTTAGTCTCCTTTCCTCTCTTATCTACCCATACAGTATAGACACATAGGAAATATAAATAGATGAAATGTATGGATCTGATATGCAGAGGTTGATTGTTCAGTAAGTTCAGGCTATAGAATATGAAGATATGAACTGAACTGATTTAACGTGCTACGTTGTTGCATATCTGTGAGAGTCCACACAGCAGCGTGACAGTGGCTTGTTGTTCTTGCTTATCAGCCATTGACTCAAGCAAGGAGCAATAATCCCTGTGGTACTGTGGAATGTTCTGGCGTTCCAGTTACACAAACTAGAGATAACATGGGGAATTCAAGCTTGACATGAGTGTAAATGGGGTCTTGTGTCCTCCATTATATTTGACTTTGCTTTGCTCAATCGTAGAGGACAGCTGAGATGTTTAACTGCTTTTTAAAAACTTTATGGGACATTTATGAATCCCGTCATGGGTTACTTGGCTTTGCAGCTCTAAAAATATGGATTTTTTTTTTAATACCATGTAATACATCAGTAATATTAGATATTTGGTTTTCCAAATACCAGATATCTATATATATATTTTTTTTTTTACATAGCCTAGTCCATGATTTATCAGAGATTGCCACCGTAGAATGAACCCATTTTATTTTATTTTATTTTATTTTATTTTATTTTATTTTATTTTATTTTATTTTATTTTATTGCCTAGTCTATGATTTATTAGAGGTCGCTACAGTAGAATTTATAAATATTTTTTTATTTCATTTTATTTTAATTAATACATTTATTTTATTATATTTTATTTTATTTTAGTCTTATTTTTATTTATTTATTTATTTTATATTTAATTTATTTTATTTTTGTTTTACATATTAATTTAATTATTTTATATTTATTTTATTTTATTTTAGCTAAGTTTTATTTATTTATTTATTTATTTATTTTATTCATTTATTTTAATTTATAGACTATCCCATGATTTACAGTAGAATGAACGTATTTTATTTTATTTTAATTTTTTAATTATTTTTAGTTTTTTAAATTTTATTTAATTAATTAATAAATTAATAAATAAATTAATTAATAATTTATTTATTTTATTGCCTGGTCCATGAAATATTAGAGGTCACCCCAGTAAAATGAACCTATTTTATTTTATTTTATTTTATTTTATTTTATTTTATTTTATTTAATTTTATTTTATTTTATTTTATTTTATTTTATTTTATTTTATTGCCTAGTCCATGATTTATTAGAGGTCGCCACAGTAGAACGAACCTGTTTTATTTTAGTTATTTATTTATTTTTTATTTTATTTTGTTTTATTTTATTTCATAGCCTAGTCCATGATTTATCGGAGGTCGCCACAGTAGAGTGAACCTATTTTATTTTATTTTATTTTATTTTATTTTATTTTATTTTATTTTATTTTATTTTATTTTATTTTATTTTATTTTATTTTATTTTATTTATTTATTTATTTTATGTATTTATTTATTTATTTTTCATTTTATTTATTTTTTTTATTTTATAACCTAGTTCATGATTTATCAGAGGTTACCACAGCAGAATGAACCGCTTTTATTTTATTTACTTATTTATTTATTTATTTGTTTATTTTATTTTATTTTGAACAATAATTTCATTATTCTGTATGACGGCTGCTATTTTGAAATTGCAAACACATTAAATTTTATAGGCTCAAGTATTAATAATTTCTCAAGTATTAATCATTTAACTATAGAGCATAATGATTATTATTTAAATATTTTATTTGACTTTATTTTTCTGCATGATAGCCGCTATTTTGAAATGGCAGACACATTTGAATTTATAGGCAAAACTCAAGTATTAATAATTAAATTGCAGTACATAATGATTATTATTGAAATATTTAATTACATTTGTATTTCATTGCAGTCTGGTGTCTAACATACAAAACTAAAAGCACAGAAACTGGCAAATTGATTAATTGAAAGACAAAATGAGGTATTTTGATCAAATACCATCAGCCTGGCTTTGACAGGCCACTTATTTCATTTAATGGCCTTTATTCTCTGTCTGCCAGACTTTCAAGTCTGCAATATTAAAGCAGACACACACTTTGATTATGCATTTCCATTAAGTGAACAAAGCTGCATCCATTTGAGTTATTTTGGCATTCAACCATCACTGACATTTCCCCCTAAATCCAAAGCTCCAGTCACTAAAAATGCTGAATTTGCACTGAAAAATGCAGAAGGGGCCAGGGTCCCAGCTGAGCCATTCAGCATTTCTGTGTGGAATTTGCATGATCTCCCCGTGTTGGCGTGGGTTTCCTCCGGGTGCTCCAGTTTCCAACACAGTTCAAAGACATGCGCTATAGGTGAATTGAACTAAATTAAACTAAATTGGCCGTAGTGTGTGTGTGTGCGAATGAGAGTGTATGGGTGTTTTTCAGTACTGGGTTGTGGCTGGAAGGGCATCCGCTGCGTAAAAACATATGCCGGAATAGTTGGCAGTTCATTCCGCTGTGGCGACCTCTGAAATAGAGGCTAAGCCGAAGAAAATTGAATGAACGAATATACCAGAAGTATGCCATATGTCTACTGTACATACAAAAATAATAACTGCTAATGGATTTCAGTAGTTTTTTTCATGCAGTCCTATATTTGCCAATGTTTGTTAAATGACACACACACATACTGTACACATACACCAACCACCTGACCATGCTCTAATGTTACACTCTACAGCCATTAGCAGTGTGTGATTTATATTTGTGAGTCACTATGAGACAAGGCCAGACTTAAGTGCAGGGGTGTGTGTTTTGGGGTGACTATGTGGGTTAAGTGTTTGTGTGTGTGCGCCCACATTTAAGGAGATTTATCCTCCTATCAGATGTGTTTGGGTTTGTAAAGTGGTTTTGTCTCCTTGGCTTTAAATCCCTAAAGACATGGAGACCAGAGACAGCATGTGTCTGTGATAAAACTGCTTGTTTTCTCTATGTACATAGTATACAAACTCAAGGATTTTTTTTTTCAGCTGATGGGCATGATTATTATTATAGTTTGCAGATACTTGTCATGCCCTGTAATAGCTTGGGTTGGAAAAGAAAGACAAATGAAGAAGTAAATCATGACAGGTCATGTGTTAAAGTGATTTTACTCAAGTTCACTGGCCTGAGCCATAACACACAAGCATCATGAGTCTGGTATTAAGATGAATTTTCATTAATGTGAGCACAAGTGTACACTAAATATAGATGTAAATGGGATCTGTCCACTTTTATCCACTTCCAGAGGTAATCAAATATGCATTATTATTTATTAATATTATTATTAGTAGTATTTGCACTATATAGTAAATGTTTGTTGAATACATAAGTATGGGTAATATATACTGTACAGTGTTTCCTGCTGTGGCAGCAGGACTGGTAGACACAGATCTACCAACTACCTATGGCGATAATGACGTTATTTCAATGACAAATGTCATGAGCGCAGTATTACAAGTCGAGATCGCATTCGTGTAATACGAGCGTGCGAATCTCTTTGCTTGCGCTCCGATTGCCTCTGTTCGTGCACAAAACTTCTTGCACGCCCTTAAATATACTCTGCTCAAGTGCAGATTTTTTTGTGCATGCTCAAATAAACGCTGCTGAAGTGCGATTTAGTGCGTTTATGTAAGTATGTCTCCAACATTTATTACATTTGCTAGGAACATTTATAATTGCATCCAATACACCTACAGAGCGGCATTAATGCGTCGTGAAGTAAAGTGAAACGGCTATAAACTCCAGCAAAATAGTCATTGTATGCAAACTCATAGGCTATAAAGTATAATTATGGAAACTGTGTTCATCTTAACTGAAAACTACGTCGTGTTTGCTGGCCTCACGCACCTGTCAGTCAGTCAGCATGTCACTTTAAAGGGTTAAACTAATAACGCACAGCACTACAATTACAGAAAAGTTTGCGCTGTTATAATTCACTTACTTTTAATACGTTTCGGTGCAATTATAACCCGCTATTAAAAAAAAACGACTGAATGTTTTTGAATGAGATGCTGTTATGTAGCCGTGGCGGGATGAATTTTGGTGTGGCGCCCCGCCATGGAAGAATGAATGTAGCGGAAACCATGATATATTATGATGTACACTATAAAAAATATTGTCCCAACACAAATCGATTAAGTTAAATTAATTGTTTTTACAAATTTAAGTGGATTGAGCATAAAACAATCAAGTTGTCCCCAAAAAATTCAAGAATTGTGTTTATTCAGCTCATTTTAAAAAAGTAATGTCAACAGGCAGCAAAAATCTTTTTTTTTTTTGAGTGTAATGTTGAACATTATAATATAAATGCTCATTTTTAAAAGGATAATTCATTCAATAATGAAAATTCTGTCATCATGTTTTCACCCTCTGTATTGTTCCAATCCTGTATATATTTCTTTGTTCTGCTTAACACAAATGAAGATATTTGGAAAAATGTCCGTAACCAAACCGACCTTGCCTCCCTCTATTTACTGCCATAGCTGGAAAAACAAATACTATAGGAGTAAATGGGTGGCAAGATCGGTTTGGTTACACGTATTATTCCAAATATCTTTCTGTGTTTAGCCAAATGAAGACATTTATACAGGGTAGATTAAGATTACCTGAGGGTAAGAATTGTAATTTTTTGGTGAACTATTCCGTTAAACATTTTAATTTCATTAATTCATACTGCATGACTTTTTGCTTAAATGATCTCTAAAAAGGACAGTTCTCCCAAAATTGTAAATGTTACTACGTATTCTCATAAGTGGTTCTATCCTTCAATGATTTTCTTTTTTCTGTTGAACACAAAATAATACAGTTTGAAGAATGTTATAAACTGGTAACCACTGATATCCATAGTAGAAAAAAAAGTCAATGGTTACAGGTTTTCAGCTTTCATCATCTTTTGTGTTTAACTGAAGAAAGAAAGTCAAGTACAAGTGAAGGGTGAGTAAATGTAGACAGAGTTTTTAGTTTTGGGTGCATTGTCCCTTTAAGATATTAATGATATGACTAATGCTTTACCCTTTCATATGAGACACATTCCCATATCTGGCAGACCCTTTGTTTCCAAAGAATATTTTTTTTCCTCTCCTCTTGTCAGTGCACCATGGAGACTTGAGACAAACATTAATTATAGGCTTTATCAAAAAACAGCACATTTCATAAGTAATCCACCCACATCTTATCTTTAACCCACAGGGGGGAACAAAAACATTTTAATGACAGGGTTACCTCAGAAAGCTTATCTATTGCGATGTGTCGGTGGGTTGAATTAGTTAGTTGATGAAATTGGTATTGCAATAAAATAGGAGACTCATCAGGGCTACCAACTTTACATTGAGTTTGGTGTTGGAAGTTACGACGTAGAGGATATACCACTGATTAAATATCATGAAAAAAACTGCAAAAGATAAATAAATTAATTAAAACTCTTTAAAAAAAAATAAATTAATTTAAACTCTTTAAAAATAAAGGACCAAAATAATATTTTCTAAGTGAGTGAGTGTGAAGAACATTTTAAATATAGGTTGTTTTCACATGACGTAACTGATGACGTGCGAAATTCAGATGGAGGGCAGGAAATGGTTCTTTTTCATAGGAATCGCTATCAGAATGTTAAAATATTACTGTTTTATGTTGTTTATAAATGTTTAAATCGGCCAAAATAGTTTTGCTCATAAAGGGAGGAAAGTTCAAGAAACTGGCTGAAAAAACGGAAGAAAAGTCGGCATGTAATAAACAATTTTTTTTTTCAATAAATTCATGTGTAAAAACTTTTTCGAGAAAAAAATTGTTTGACAGCACCAATAAAGATGATATACAGGCCTAGCTATGTTTATAAATATGTTAATGTGTTATATAAACATCAGATACAAACACCAGGGGCCTCATGTATCAACGCTGCGTACGCACAAAAACTGCATATGCCAGATTTCACGCTTACGTTTGGATTTACTAACGATAAAATTAACGTGAGAATGTGCGTTGGTCCACGCCAACTTCATGTCTGGCGTACGTGTATTTCTTGTGTGTGTTTGTTTTATTTCCATTGGCGACTCCTAGAGGCAATTATGTTAAATTGCACACTACAAAGTAACTTTGAGCCGTGCAATGCCAGCTGTATGGGACGGGATCATCCAGATGTCTAGCAGGTATATAAGGTTTCCACACCATGTAGTTGACCAGCCAAACATTAAAACGCAATGTGCAGCGATCGCCGGTTTTCCCAATGTAATCGGAGCGATCGACTCCACGCACATTGCTATAAAGGCGCCATCTGAAGACGAATTTGCATACATGAATCGGAAACATTTCCATTCAATAAATGTGCAAATAATATGTGATGCTCAAAAGCGCTTAACAAATATTGTAGCAAGGTGGCCTTGGTCAACCCATGATTAATTCATCCTCACAAACAGCATGGTTGGGATGAGGCTCCAAGGTGGCAGGTACTGGGTCAGATGTAGAGCGGGCGATTGGGCAGCTGAAATGCCGGTGGCGATGCCTTGATAAGAGCGGAGGGGTGCTGCTATACCGCCCTAACAAAGTGTTCCTCTAATACATCTGTGTCTCCCACAGACACGGATACTACTCCAGACAGTAAAGTGTCGCCCACAATTGAGGTAACTCTCTCCTCAAAGGGTGTTAGTTCAACATGCCCTATTCCCCCGCCTCTTCGGTCCACACTTTGACGGTACGCCGCTGTTCTCCTCTTAACCTGCACCTTTACATCGGAGCATTTATTTTTTTATTCGTTCACAATGCGATGTTTAGACCCCACTGCGTTAACCGCGTCAGCTAAACTCGCAAATAACACCGTTTTTCTCCGGTCTACCTCCGATAGGAGCACCTCTAATTCACATTCTGTGAAGTATCTGTTTTTGTTTGCTTTTGCCATTGCTTTTTCGTTTGCTTTTGCCAAAGTAGAGTCATTACCATATTTATTAGGGGGAGGAGGCAGGGAGGGGTTTTGCGCTCGTGCACGTGCACTCAGTTTCACGTTAATTCGGATGTACAAAGAGAATATGTGTGGGATTCCACGTACGCAGTGTTTCATACATCTGATTTTTTTACTGCGTACGCACATTTACAGCTTTGTCCGTACGCAATGTTTTAGTATTAATTCAACACAAGTCTTTGTACATGAGGCCCCAGGACACTTATGCAGAATCCAGGATAAATAACGTACCCTGCCATGTAATCGCTGCAATGAAATCTCCGTCTTGTTTTGCTATAATCCATGTCTTTACTGGCGTGTCGGCAGAATAAACAACCGTAATGTTAACATCGAGATGCGCAGCAGTGGTGAATGTTGGTTGATGGTAAGTTCATCGACCGAACAAAAATAATATACAACCCTTGCGACAAAAGTAGACAGTTTATTTATAATATTTATAATTATAATGCACAAGGTCAACTCAACAATCATAAGACCATAGTGTATAAAAGAAACTCCAGATGCACCTGATCTTTGTTACCCTGATGAAGGCAAGTGTTTGCCGAAACGCGTAAGTGCAGTTTTAAGGAATAGCCATGTCAATAAAGGCTTTTAAATATTTTTTCCACATTTTTTAAGTGCCTTGGACTTATTTTTGCTGTTTATTCTGGTGAACTCCTTACCCAAAGAGCACCAACACATTAATTAAGCTGCCCCTGAGCACTTTTTGTTTGATTTAGCATTCTAAATATATGAGTCTTTGTGGAATGGAAATATTGTATGAATGTTTACTGTTCTTCAAGGAGCCATCAGTGCAAATAAAGTGGGAAAAAACAGGAAAAGAAAGATTTTAAAGTGATGTTGTAAGTACTATTTTAGGGTCCCTAAATATCCTTTCAGTGAACAGTTCTTATAATCCTGAACAAGCCACTAATGGTTACATCTCAGTTCAACAAAGTGATAAAAGAAAGAAATTAAAGTCCAATTATACTACAGTGAGGATATATACAACATGGTGCAAGGGTATAGGTTCCAATTTTTTTCTTTCTTTTATTTTAATTTTGTAAATTTCCCCCCCTAAATGAACCATTTGTATCTTTGGACAACAACACCAGTAACAGTTTTTTTTTTTTAATGCCAACATAGGCTCATTCTGAAAATGTAGTCCTATATACATTTCTGGAGATTGCTAATTATGTAGCCAGAAGTACGTACAGTATGGCTGCTTTTCGTCTTTAAAATAAATGCTATGAGGCGATATGACACCGTTCCTTTTCACGCTTACCAGCTGACCTCTTACCTCCATGTGGACGGCTTTTCCACTGTTACCAGTTTGTCCGGTTAGCTCGCCATGTACATCGGCGGACTTGACCACGACAAGGAGGTTTGAATCTTATGAAGAAAGGTTCCAGAAATAGGTAAGATAAAAACAAATTGGTGCTTTTGAAAACACTATTGGTTGGGTTTAGGGAAGGAGGAGAGTCAGTCTGTCAGTCATTCAGTCAGTCACTTCGTCAGTCAAACTCTGCAGCCTCTGATGTGGCACTCGTGAGAGAAATTTGAGATCTGAAAAAGTGTACACAGCGGCCTCTGAAAAAAAAAATGTAGCTCCTGGGACGTATTTGGTGCTCTCCAGAAATATATATAGAGGTACGTTTTCAGAATGAGCCTGGGTTGATTTATGGCTAATCTGAAATCTTATTAAATGTGATTTGCATTGTATAGTTTGTTGGGATAAGATAATATTTGGCCTAGAAAAAAGAATTAGAAATCTATAATCTGAGGGGGGAAAAAATATTAAGAATATTAAGAAAATAGCATTTAAAGTTCTTAGCAATGAACATTACTAATCAAAAGTTATGATATATTTACAGTAAGAAATTTGCTAAATATAATTTGAACATAATACATGGAAGCTGTGCAAAACCAGGCGAGCAAATTGAAGTATAAAAAAATACCTCAGGTATCCAGTGCTACTTTCACCATCTTTGTGTTTCACTCCCTCACTCACTATCTTTCAGCTTAGTCCCTAATTTATCAGGGGTCACCACAGTGGAATGAATCGCCAATTAGTCGCCAATTAAATATGTTTTGAGGGGCTGATTTGTTTTTATTCCACTACACTTGTTTATGATTGCTAAATTAGTTTAATTGCACAAGTTGGATTCACTGGTCAATTGCGCTAGTAGCACACCCGCTGGTCAAAATGGGTAATGCAGAATGAAAAGCATTTTTATAATTCATCAGAGTAGAGGCAGATATATTTATCGTTATATTTATAGTCGTTATATTAATATTCTTGCATGTTCTCCCTGTGTTCGCGTGGGTTTCCTCCGGGTGCTCCGGTTTCCCCCACAGTCCAAAGACATGCGGTACAGGTGAATTGGGTAAGCTAAATTGTTCGTAGTGTATGAGTGTATATGGTTGTTTCCCAGATATGGGCTGCGGCTGGAAGGGCATCCGCTGCGTAAGACATGTGCTGGATAAGTTGGCGGTTCATTCCGCTGTGGTGACCCTGGAATAATAAAGGGACTAAGCAGAAAAGAAAATGAATGAATGAATGAATGAATGAATATTAATATTCTAATGATTTTAAAAGTTTGACTATTTGATTATTGCCAAAAATAGCATAGATAAAATTACATAAAATAACAGCATAACATAAGTGTCACAGAAGGGAAACTAAGACCAGAACCGTGAGTATGAGTAACAGTTCATTGCAGAAAGATGATAACAGGTGATATGGCAAACAGGTAAAGTCTTTTCTTGAATTTAGGATGATGAGCAGTGGACCAGGATGGAATGAGCTGGATACTGATGGCGGAGATGGACACAGAGGAGATCGGGAGACACACAACCAGGAGGGAACCACAGCAGGAGGAGAGACGCAGACACTATAGATAAACTGGATCAGACAAGGTAAGTAAAACAGATAGCTATTGGAATCACTGATTGTGAGAGTTCATCCTACTTAATATGATGAGGTTCTTCTTAAAAAAGTGTGCATACAGTAAAGGCAGTAAAAATACAGACTGTCTGTGGGAATAAAAACAGTCAACCCCTTTTATGACTAGAGGGATGAGAGTAAATAAAGGTCTTTTCAAGGACTGCACAGATGTTTGCCTGCTATTATACTCATTCAGACCTGTCATCATGTTTTCATTATAAGCACTAAAGCTGACACACACACACGCAGCACCAAGACTGTGTACAATGTTATACACACTCCTGACACAAGCATATAGACTTTTATTCGTCTATTTGCCGTTTCGTCCTCTTGATCTCACTTAGTTCCCATTCTGATGTTGTGTGTCACACTTCCTGTGGTTTCCCTGGAGACGAAGCCATAAATAAACGCCAGAGGATGGTATAAAAGCAGAGACTGGACGCCTGAATCATCACACAGCATGATTCAGCAGGAAGCAGAGAGCATGAGAGAGACTCCGTACACAAATTTAAGCTTTCTTTCATTGTCAACTGGCTGTCGATATGATTTAACTGATCAATCAAATGGAGCCCTCAGACATTTCGAAATTTCTATTTATCATTCGGTACAATGCACTTATTATATACACACATTTTTACATTGAACTTATATTGTTACATTTATCTGCATGTAATACATCTGTAATTACATTTATATTTACACTGTTGACCCATTCCTTAAGCCTAAACCCAACCTGAACCTACCCGTACCACTAAACTTGTCTCTAACCTTACCTGGATTCAACCTCAATAGCCCAACAATACCACAACAATAGTGTTGTGCAATACAATATGAACACATTAAGTACGTTGATGTAAGTACCTAGTATATTGCTATTTAATATTTAAATAAAGACTTGAGCTAGAACTGGTATGGTTAATTCCATGTCATGTTACTGTTCATATCAGAATGTTTACAATTGAGCAATAGCTGATATTTAGATATACTGTAAAAAAATGCTGGGTTGCACACAATTGATTTGTGTTGAGACAACATGAAAGAATTAAGGTAACATTAGTTTTTAAAAATGTAAGCAAACTAAATATAACACAATTAGGTTGTCCCAAAAAAAAACTAAAAAATGTTGTTGTCTTGGCTCATTTTAAATAGGTAGTTTGAACAAACTACAAATGTAATTTTTTTGAGTGTAGTAATGGATGTTTGGTGGTAGACCAATCACAATAGACTGGTGGGCCATCAGACCAATCACAGTAAGAACGGCAGGGTTTAGACACCCTGTATCTTTGAACCAATCGTTTAGACACTCAAGAGGTAATACTGCAATGTTTATTATGTGAACATTTGTGTGTATATAGATATAGTTGAAGTCAAAATTATTAGCCCTCATGTGATTTTTTTTTTTTTTTTTTTTTTGCATTTTATTTATTTATTTATTTATTTATTTATTTATTTATTTATTTATTTATTTATTTATTTATTTATTTATTTTTCAAGTATTTCCCAAAATATCTGTAAGGAATTTTCATATTATTTCCTATAATATTTGTTCTTCTGGAGAAAGTCTTACTTCAACTTTAAAAATATAGCTAAATTAGCAGTTTTCCATATTTTGTGATTCATGTTGTAATTTTATTTTGTATATTTCCCTGTTTATTCTTGCTTTTTAATTGCATTATGGCACCTTGATCTTTCTTCCAGTAAATTTAAACCTTAAAAAGCTCAAAAAGGTAATTTTTATTAACAATTTTAATAGTTTAAAGCAGTGGTTTTCAAACTGTGGTATGCAATATGCGTACTGTGGTACATAAATGATGCGTGTTTTGGATATATAAAGTTATTTGTTTTGTAAAGCAGCGTACGCGGCTTTCGGTTTAGCTTGTTACCTAAGATTTAAGCTAATTAATTTGGATGTGATTCAAATGGCAGGAGACACAGAACATAGACTCAAGCAACTTTGCCATGCTTGAAGCTTAGAGGTAGAATCTAATTAAAGTTAGTATCTGTGTGCACAGATGGAGGTACTGCGAACTGTTCCCGAATCTGGTTGAAAACAGTGTCCAGTGCGCGGTTAATTTGGTCATTCGCTCCAAATCACGGAAATACCACACGTATGAATTGATCAAGCACTGTATATATGCATTTAATCTGCTTGCTTTATGAGCAGCAGATCTAATTTTTTAATTTAAATATGTAATTCAAAATCATATATTTAAAATACAAGTTAATGTTTAGATGTCAAAGATATTGTACATACAGTTGTACACATAATCTTCTGCAGTATGTCTGATAACATTTTATCTTCTGGAGAAAGTCTCATTTGTTTTATTTTGGCTAAAAAAAGCAGTTTTAAATTTTTTAAAAAACATTTTAAGGTCAAAATTATTAGCCCCTTTAAGCTATATTTTTTTTCGATAGTCTACAGAACAAACCATCATTATGCAATAACTTGCCTAATTACCCTAACCTGCCTAGTTAACCTAATTAACCTAGTTAAGCCTTTAAATGTCACTTTAAGCTGTATAGAAGTGTCTTGAAAAATATCTAGCAAAATATTATTTACTGTCATCATGACAAAGATAAAATAAATCAGTTATTAGAAATAAAACTGTAGAGTTGAATTTTCAACATAAAATTGTCAGAGCAGAGATCAACATCCCACAGTGCAATTCACAACCGTAAATAACTGGAAAACACTTGTCAATCACAAAATATAAAAACTGTTAATTAGATATGTTTTACAGTTTAGGGTGTATACCTATAGAAGGCCTGCAAAAAAGTATAATAGGGATACATTTGTTTATTATGTTCCTTGCTGAGGTTTTAATTGTTTGTGAAATGTCTTGAAACTAATTTTCTATCGTATATGTGGTGTTAGATTACTTTATCGAACTGTGTGTGAATGTTAGAGGGCTGATAATCTTGTGCAACCCTCACATCATGAATGAAAACGTTTGAGGTCACACAATCAGTCATGAATGGCGAGGATTCCCCTTCTAGCCGTTGTGTTGTGGTTTTAACTGCCGCTGAACAGAACAGTTGGCTCAGCATATCTTGTCTACTTCAGATTTCCTGTTTTGTGTTATGAATGCCAGGCAGCAGCTAATCATTTTGTGGTTTCAAGGACAGCTTCGTCCTTCACTTTCTCTCTCCTTTTTTCATTGTGTCTGTACAGCTGAATTATTGTAGAATGAGAACTATTTCCTCTCACAGAACACATCCTTTAGTTCAGCCCCGCACTCAGTCAACCCTGAGCTCATCATTATTGGATGTGCCTGAAATGTATTATGTGATATAGACTGGCGCCACTGTTACTATGGTTTCAAGTTTTATATATAGATATGACAATTTAGAAGAGCTTGTAAATTTATTTATAGAAATGATTGTACAATTTCTTATCTACGGCTATTTTAAGATATATTTTTTAATGTATATAATTGCTTAAATATTATTGACAATGACAATTCAATTTTAATGTATTATAAAATGTGAGATTTTAAGCTGAATTTTTGGTAACACTTTATTTTGATGGTCCATTTGAGTATTAGTAGACTGTCTGCTTAATATCTGTTGATACTGCTGCTAAACAGACATTTAACTGACTATAAGAAACTGTGCAAGTACATGTCAACTTACACTAACCCTAACCCTAACCTTAACCTAACAGTCTACTTATAATCTATTGAGAATTAGTTGGCATGTAGATGCAATGTAACTTAAATTCAACAAACAGACCATCAAAATAACGTGTGACTGCATTTTCAGTATCAATACTCCAGGCTTTAGTGTCTCAGGATAGGTTTTGTGATTCTTTAAATAGACAATTTTAAAATAAGATATTTTTTAACATTTTAAATATCCTTTACTGTATTTTTTGGGCCAATTTGAGGCATCTATTGTGAATAAAAGTATTGGTTTATTTTAAAAAGTCTTTCTGGTTGGCGCCAATAGCCTAGTGGTTAGTGCGTCGACATAAAGCTCCCAGGTGCTCGCGGCGACCCAAGTTCGATTCCCGGCTCGAGGTCCTTTGCCGATCCTTCCCCTCTCTCTGCTCCCCATACTTTTCTATCTGTAAATCACCACTGTCCTGTCATTAAAGGTGAAAACCCCTAAAAAAAAGTCTTTCTGACCAAAAAAAATGAGTGATTGTATATCTTTATTTATTTAATGCTTTTTATAGTATTCTTCCAAAGCGACTTTACAAAGATACAAGTGATGATTGCCAAGCATTACATTATGGCACATTCAATTATGTTCATTCATTCATTCATCTTCCTTTGGCTTAGTCCCTTTTTTCATCAGGGGTCACCACAGCGGAATGAACTGCCAACTATCCAGCATATGTTTTACACAGCAGATGCCCTTCTAGCTGCAACCCATCACTGGGAAACATCCATTCACTCCCATTCACACCCATACACCACGGACAATTTAGCCTACTCAATTCACCTGTACCGCATGTTTTTGGACTGGTGGGGGAAACCGGAACACCTGGAGGAAACCCACGCCAACACGGGGAGAACTAACAGGGTTGTTATTATTCTCTTAATGAGTTCTGGGTGTGTTTTGAGCATAACGTGCATTAAACCAATCAGAGACTCATCTCCCATTCCCTTTAAGAGTCAGTTGCGTTGCGCCATTTACACTATTACTTATTTACTATTTACACAGCGGACTATGTAAGTGGAAAAACTGAATGCTTCACTAACGAGAAGACAGTTAAACAGACCATCTGCAACGCGAGGATAAAGAACGAGTCTCATCCATTTTGCCTCTTTACTTTACTTTTACTCTTTACTCCTTTACTTTCGTGGTGTAAGAAACAGTGGTAGACTCACTCCACTGAATACATCCGTTAGCCTACATATTGTATTTATTTTTGTATGTTAAACACAAAGATTTGTTTCAAAACTATTTCTAATTGAAGTTCTAATTTCCGGCAAACGAATAAATGAACAATAATAATGAAGTGTGGTCAAAAAACTGAGTTATATCCAAACACACGTCCTATTCTTATGCTCAATATGGTGATGCAGACATCTCCAAAACCCGACAGCTGGACAAATCTAAAGTTGTTTTTATTAAAACAAATATAAATATGCAAATAATAAATAATACTGCTAATAATAATGACATTAAACAAATGCAAATTGTCAAGAATAAACTGAAAAAAGCCCCCCCGAGATGAAGAAGGCACGGAGGCAGGGGTTTTTATATTTATGTAGAAAATAATAATTTTTGTAACATTTTAATCCTTTAATTTTTTTTGATATGTAAAGATATTTGTGTATTGCTGTACATCCTGTGTGGATTAAGCAATGTGTAAGTGTTTGGACCCACGTAGGCGAATAACTAATGCGCTCTGCGCTGGACTTTAGAGCAGCTTTTAGTTGGTCAATGGCGCGGTCTATTTCAGTTCCTCAAAATAGCAATGCACCAACAATGCGCCTAAACATCTCCTTTTTAGACCGGCACACCCATGAGTTTACAAAGTGGCGCATATATATTTGCTTTTTAAACAATGTGGCCCAAAAAGTGGAAATTACAGTTGTGCTGGTCTGAAAATAGCAACAAATCGCACTATGCACATCTTGCGCTGGGATGTTAGGGCCCTATATCTCCATGTTTAAACATCTCCAAGTGTTTTAGATATACTGTAGTGCAGATTTATTACCATATTCATGTACATGGCATAAGTACTTAAACTAATTATATGATACTATTCTAGTACATGTCCAAAAACAATGATCAGTATTCCTTTTCAATATTAAAATAATCTAAAAATACCCTAGCTGTGGTTTCATAGTCTAAATGCATGCTTGTACCAATAAAAGTGCTAAATATTTTCTTCGCAAATCCACAATGATAAATGGCTAATATGAAACCGAATACCATAATCCCTGTGTAGCCATGCGTCTTTACACAAAGATGTGATGACCTAAAGAGAGGACTCTAATGAGAAAAGAGTTGGCTGGCCTGTCGGAGGTTAAAAATAAAACCTGAATATGTCAAGACTGTAGTGAAGATTCCAGAGTACATTCTCTGAGGACAGGGTTAAGAGGAGAGGGCTAAGGCCAGTTATTTCTGTGTCCACTGAATCATATGTTTTGCTGAGGGGGAGAAAAAAAGCAGCTCAAGTTTGTGCTTGAGAAACGAGAGAAACTCTCCTCTGTCAGTAAGTCTAATTATGTAATGTTGAGAGATTTCCATAGCTCGGTAATGTAAAAGACACAATGGCTGAGGCTGTTTCAGAATGAGTGGGCTCTCGGTTGCTTTCTGGAATGGAGAGAAAGGAGGATAGATATGTCAGAGGAGTGATAATTGAGAATGGAAACGCCCTCCTTGTCTTTAAGGTCATGAATATTTTCTGCTCCAAATGACATTTGCTACATTATTAATTGATTTTTTTTTATTCTTGCTTTATTTATGTGAGCAAATAGTTTTCATTGCAACCATCAATGTAAACAGAACATGGTGCTAAAATAAACAGGGTTTCCACTGCTATTAAAGAAAGCAGCAACAAATGAGAGCAACAGAAATTCATTCATTAATTTTCCTACAGCTTAGTCTCTTTATTCATCAGGGGTCACCACAGCGGAATGAACCGCCAACTTATCCAGCATATGTTTTACAGAGCGGATGCCCTTCTAGCTGCAACCCAGTACTGGGTAACATCCGTACACACTCATTCACATACACTATACGGCCAACTTAGTTTATTCTATTCACCTATAGCGTATGTCTTTGGACTGTGGGGGAAACCAGAGCACCCGGAGGAAACCCATGTCAGCACAGGGGGAACAAGCAAACTCTACACAGAAATGCCAACTGGCACAGCTGGGACTTGAACGAGCGACCTTCTTGCTGTGAGGTGACAGTTTTAACCATTGAGCCACCATTTTGCCGAGCAAAAGAAATTGATTAGTTAAAAAAGTTATTGGACCCTCAAGCAACTGAATGAAACTTGAGACTTGACTTGAGTTGTTGAATCATTCACTCAGCTGAATTGTTCAAAAACATTGATTCATTCTGGAATAAATCAGACTTTTGAATCATTGAATCTTTATCAACCGGATTACTCAATTAAATAGATTCATTCAGAAACAAAACAGACTATGAATCATTCTATAAGAATCTGTAGCATCAAAGCAACACGTTATTGGTGGTTACCTCATCATCGCCAAATGAAATAGTTCCATGCGTGTCCAGTAATTTTGAACAACGTTTGAGTGAATGATTCAACAACTTGCTTGTCTGTTTTATTCCCGATTCCTGAATTAATTTGCTTTTAACGATTCAATAAAGTTAATATTTTGAAGTCACAAGATTGTTTTGTTCCTGACTTAATAATACTTAGTAATTAAAACATTCATTTAACTAAGCCCTAAAAAAATTATATTTATCCATCCATACATCGACCATCCATCAAATGCGATCTTAATCAATCCATCCATCCAATAAGATCTCAACCCATACATTCATCTATCCAATGAGATCTCCATCCATCCATCCAACCAATGAGATCTCCATCCATCCACCAATCTATCCAATGAGATCTCAATCCATCCATCCAACCAATGAGATTTCCATCCACACATCCATCTAGCCCTTCAACCAACAAGATCTCTATCCACCCATCAATCAAATGCAACCTTAATCAGTCCATCCATTCATTCATTCATTCATTCATTCATCCATCCATCCATCAAATGCAATCTCCATCCATCCATCCATCCAATGAGATCTCAATCCATACATCCATCTATCCAATGAGATCTCAATCCATCCATCCATCCATCCAATGAGATCTCAATCCATCCATCCAACCAATGAGATCTCCATCCAGACATCCATCTATCCAACCGACAAGATCTCCATCCATCAATAAATCGAACGCAACCTTAATCAATCCATCAATTCATCTATCCAATCCATCCATCAAATGTGATCTTAATCAATCCATCCATCCCATGAGATCTACCCATACATCCAAGGATCCAATGAGATCTTAGTCCATCCATTCATTCATCCATCCAACCAACGAGGTCATTCATCCATCCGTCAATCGAATGGGATAAAATCAATCTATCCATCCAGTAAGATCTCAATCCACACATCCAACCAACCAACCAACGAGATCTCCATCCATCCACTCATCCATCAATCCACCCAACAAGATCATCCATTCATCATCCATAATTTTGTTTTTTACATTTAGATTTAATAATGATTTACTGATTTAATGACTCACGACTCTGAATCGTCTTGGAAAACAAAATAAGTGTGTTGTTTTAAACAGTTTAAATTATTGATCCTACAGGACACAAGTTGCTTTGTTCCTGAATGGATGAGTGTTTTTGAATGATTCAGTTGAGTTAATAATTCAACAACTTGCATCTACTTCTCTTGAATGATTCAGCATTTTGAATGATTCATTGTTTATTTGTTCCTGAGTGAATCTCAGTAACTGATGGTATGAATTCAGTGATTCACAAATATAATCTGTTCCTAAATTCAATTCAATTCACCTTTATTTGTATAGCGCTTTTACAATGTAGATTGTGTCAAAGCAGCTTCACATAGAAGATTATTGTATATTGAAACAGTGTCAGTTCAGTTTTCAGAGTTTAGGTTCAGTTCAGTTTAGCTCAGTTCAGTGTGGTTTATTCACTACTGAGAGTCCAAACACTGAAGAGCAAATCCACCGATGCGCAGCTCTACAGATCCCAAACCATGCAAGCCAGTGGCGACAGCGGCAAGGAAAAAAACTTCACCAATTGAGAAACCTGGCTCAGTTCGGCATGACCATTTCTCCTATGGCCAAACGTCTTGTGCAGAGCTGCAGTCTAGGCGCCGGAGGTGGAGAATGCTGGACCTCAGTGAAGACTTGTCTGTCCCTGGAGTGTCACCGGAATCAGTCTCGTGCTCTCCACTCCTCCATGATCACCACAGCAGCTGCTCAGGATACAGCCTGGTCCAGGATTATGAAAACCTTGAGATCATCTCATCGCTGGTCTTGGATCAAATTAGTGGCGCTGCATAGTCTCTGAGGGCCTTGGGATGAGTATCCCCAGGTGGAAATAGAGAATAAAGAGAATAATTAGCATAGCTGCTGTTCATAGTGTATATAAACGAGATGCAAAAACACTCATGGGGAACACTCATGCATCATACTACTAAGTGATGCACTGAGTGTATGCTTTGCTAAAAAGATAGGTCTTTAATCTAGTTTTGAACTGCGAGAGTGTGTCTGAGCCTCGGACATTATCAGGGAGGCTATTCCAGAGTTTAGGAGCCATAAATGAGAAGGCTCGACCTCCTTCACTTGACTTTGCTATTCTAGGTACTACCAGAAGCCCTGAGTTTTGAGATCTTAAAGAGCGGGTTGGATTGTAGTGACACAGAAGGTTGTTTAGATAAACAGGAGCTATATTATTTAAAGCTTAATAGGTAAGAAGAAATATTTTAAATTCAATACAAAACTTAACAGGCAGCCAGTGTAAGGAGCATAAAATTGGGATGATATGATCATATTTTCTAGACCTGGTATGAACTCTGGCAGCTGCATTTTGTACTAGCTGAAGTTTGTTAATAGAGGATGCTGGGCAGCCAGCAAACAGAGCATAACAGTAATCCAGCCTAGAAGTCATAAAAGCATGAACTAGCTTTTCTGCATCTGAGATGGATAGCGTACTTCGTAACTTAGCAATATTTCTCAGATAAAAAAAGGCAGTTTTTGTGACATGGTTTTTATGATTTTCAAAAGTTAAATTGCTGTCTAATATGACACCCATGTCTTTTATAGTAGAGCTAACGCTAACTTTCTATGCTTCTAATTGCAGGTCGAGTTGTGAGATCTGCTGTGTACAGGATTTAGGCCTGATAAGTAATAATTCTTTTTTGTCTGAGTTTAAGAGAAGAAAATTGTTGGTCATCCAGTGTTTAACATCTTTAATACACTCAGTTAGCCTAGACAGTTCAGACATCTCATCATGTTTAGTTGAAATATATAATTGAGTATCATCTGCATAGCAGTGAAAGCTGATCCCAAGTCTTCTAATAATGTCTCCCAGGGGTAGCATGTATATTGTAAACAGCAAAGGGCCTAAAACTGATCCTTGAGGCACCCCATACTTTACTGGCCTGACTTGTGAAAGCTGTCCATTAATATTCACAAACTGGTAACGGTCAGCTCAGTATGACCTAAACCACTGAAGAGCCTGTCCTTGGACACCTGTAGAATTTAAGCGATCTATGAGAATATTGTGGTCAATGGTGTCAAATGCGGCACTAAGATCGAGTAAAATAAATAGCGAGATGCACCCTTGGTCAGCAGCTAAGAGTAAATTGTTGGTTATTTTCACTAATGCGGTTTCTGTACTGTGATGAGGCCTGAAACCTGACTGAAACACTTCAAAAATATTGTTTGTCTGCAGAAAGGAGCATAATTGGGTAGAAACAACTTTTTCTAGTATTTTAGACATAAATGGAAGATTTGAAATAGGCCTATAATTAGCTAAGTTGCTGGGGTCCAGTTGTGTTTTTTTTAAATAATAGCTTTAATAACAGCTAGCTTGTAAGGATTTGGAACATGGCCTAAAGATAAAGAAGAGTTGATAACGCTAAGAAGAGGTTCTCCTATAACAGGTAGCAATTCTTTCAGTAATTTTGTTGGAATTGGGTCTAACATACACATAGCTGATTTAGAAATATTTATAGCTTTATCTAGCTCTTCCTGTTCTATGATTTTCAAGCATTGTAGGTTATTTTGATTGAGTTGAATGTTTACTGGTTCTAAAGTATACAGGTGGTGCAGAAAGTTTAGCAACTTCTATTTTCTGTCTAAAGCCTTCTATTTTATCACTGAAAAAATTCATGAAGTCATCACTACTAATTTGCGGTGGGACATTTTGTTGCAAAGATGAGCGATTATTTGTTTAATTTAGCAATGGTGCTAAATAAAAATCTAGGATTGTTATGATTATTTTCTATCAGTTTGCGGAGGTGCTCAGCCCTGGCAGACTTTAGAGCCCTCCTATAGCTGGACATGCTGTCTTCGTACACAATTCTAAAGACCTCTAAATTAGTTTTTTTAATGAATCAGTTTTTGATCAATTCAGCTGAGTTAATGATTCAACTCACAAGACTGTTTCATTCAGTTGCTTGAGTAAGCGATTAATTGATTCACTAAACAGTCTCTTTTGCTCTCGCTTGTTAAATGAATCACTTGAGTGAATGATTTTAGTCATAAAGGTTTTAGTTTCTTATGTTTCTGAATTAATTACTGTTTTTTAAATGAGTTGCCTGATTGAAGGACTGAGAAAAGTTGCTTTTGTTTTTGAATTGTTCAGTGGTTTTGAACAAAATGCTTCAGTAATTGAATGCAATAATATTATCACTTGGTGTCCCAATGTAACTCACAGAATATCCCCAGAATCTTGATCAAATCTTGATCACCAGACTAACCATCATATAATTTTGCATGATTTACAACTAAATGACTATTTTGAGTCAGTTTTAATGATTTACTCAAACATATGTCATAAATTTGCTCTCTTTGAATAAGAACCAGAGTTGTGGAGGGTCACTATAACCTCAGTATGACTTCAAATGTTTGAAGCTGAAAGTCTCACACACACAAACACACACACACACACACACACTCTCCCATGGCATTTTTATTGACCTGGGCGACTTTCAAGATTGTAAACTGTGTGTAAAGTGAAAGATTGCACCATTTCGCCAGTGTCCAGCTGTGTTTGGACCACACTGAGATTCACACTGTTACATGAATATAACTACACTGTACTGTTGGCAGATGACATGGTCTAAAGTGGTGGTCTGTGTGTAAAACTCAGTGAGAAGAAAACCGTGGGATCCAAGTAAAATTGTAGGCACATCTGGCCACCGGATGACTCTCCTGGGCTGGCAAAGCCCACTCAAATGTTTTGTCTGCATGTTTGCTTTGCTGTAAACCATGAGAGCCACACTTCAGATGTGAAAGTAAGGTGGCGAATGAAGCCAAGCTGAGTTTTACGACCTTCTCATAACTCTGTGTGAAGATTCTATAAATCCTGAAATGCAAATAATATCATTCAGCCAAACCATTCAACAGTAAATCACATTCATTGTTGTAAGCTCCCCAGAATCTCCTTTTTATGTCGACATCCAATCAAACGGAGTCATATTTGTCTTAAGCAATGCATTCCTGCAATATTTCAAAGGTCAGGGTTGGGTATTTGGATCAGGCTCTGGAATCAATATTGCTCCTGTCTGAGTACTGTAGCAAACATCTGAGAGTGTGTACTGTGCACTTGAGATAGAGAGGGAGGATATCACACATTAGATAAGAAACCTGAAAAGAGGAAAGAACTGCATATTTACTTGGTGAAGGGCTTTTCTTGACTACTGGATAAGAAAGTCAGTCACTAAATAGGAGAACTGATGTGTTAGATGGTGTTAGATGCTTTTTTTTTTGAGAGAGAGAGAACCAAAAGTAATAATAACTTTAAAAAACAACTATTTCATTTTCAACTATAATTATGTTAGCTGCATGATTTGTTTTTACAAAACTGGTATAAAAAAGTAGCCTCACAAAATGCATTACAGTGACAGTGTGAATTAATCAAACTAGTCCAATCCAACCAACAAGATCTCCATCAATCCATCCATCCATCCATCAATTCATCCAATGAGCTCTCAATCCATCCATCCAACTAATGAGATTTCCATCCACCCATCCATCTATCCATCCAACCAACTAGATCTCCATTCACACATCCATCAATCAATCTATCTAATGAGATGTCAATCCATCCATATAACCAATGAGATCTCCATCCACCTATCCATCTATCTATCCAATGAGATCTCAATCCATCCATACATTCATCCGATGAGATCTCAATCATCCATCCATTCAACCAATGAGATCCCCATCCATCCATCAGTCCATACAATGAGCTCTCAATCCATCCATCCATCCATCCATCCATCCATCCAATGAGATCTCAATCCATTCATCCAACCAATAAGATTTTCCCTCCACCCATCCATCTATCCATCAAACCAACTAGATTTCCATCCATCCATCCATCCATCCAATGAGCACTCGATCCATTCATCCAAACAACCAATGACATTTCCATCCACCCATCCATCTATCCATCCAACCAACTAGATCTCCATCCTCCGATCCATCAATCTATCCAAGAAGATCTCAATCCATCCATGCATCCATCCAATGAGATCCCGATCCATCCATCCAACCAATGAGATCCCCATTCATCTATCCATCCAACCAACAAGATCTCCAATATCCAATGAGATCTCAATCCATACATCCATCCAATGAGATCTCTATTCATTCATCCATCCATCAATCAAACACAACCCAAATCAATCCATCCATTCATCCATCCATCCATCCATCCATCCATCCATCCATCCATCCATCAATCCATCCATCCATCCATCCATCCATCCATCCATCCATCCATCCATCCATCCATCAAACCATCAAATGCTATTTTAATCAATCCATGCATCCATTCATTCATCCATCCATCCGACTATCCATCCATTTATCAAATGTTGATCTTAATCAATCTATCCATCCAATGAGATCTCAATCCATACACCCATTGATGCAATGAAATCTCAGTTCATCCATCCATTCATCCATCCAACCAATGAGATCTCACTCCATCCATCCATTCATCCATTCAACCAACGAGATCTCACTCCATCTATCCATTTATCCATCCAACCAACAAGACCATCCATTCATCCATTAATCAAATGCAATATTAATCAATCCATCCATCCATATATCCATCCAACAAGATTTCAATACATACATTCAACCAACCAATGAGCTCTTCATCCATCCATCCATCCATCCATCCATCCACCCAACAAGATCTTCTATCTATCTATCTATCTATCTATCTATCTATCTATCTATCTATCTATCTATCTATCTATCTATCTATCTATCTATCTATCTATCTATCTATCTATCTATCTATCTAACTAACAAAATATCCATCCATCCATCCATCCATGTAGCAAACATCTGAGAGTGTGTACTGTGCACTTGAGATAGAGAGGGAGGATATCACACATTAGATAAGAAACCTGAAAAGAGGAAAGAACTGCATATTTACTTGGTAAAGGACTTTTCTTGACTACTGGATAAGAAAGTCAGTCACTAAATAGGAGAACTGATGTGTTAGATGGTGTTAGATGTTTTTTTTTTTTTTTTTTTTTTTTTGAGAGAGAGAGAACCAAAAGTAATAATAACTTTAAAAAACAACTATTTCATTTTCAACTAAAATTATGTTAGCTGCATGATTTGTTTTTACAAAACTGGTATAAAAAAGTAGCCTCACAAAATGCATTACAGTGACAGTGTGAATTCATCAAACTAATCCAATCCAACCAACAAGATCTCCATCAATCTATCCATCCATCCATCAATTCATCCAATGAGCTCTCAATCCATCCATCCAACTAATGAGATTTCCATCCACCCATCCATCTATCCATCCAACCAACTAGATCTCCATCCACCCATCCATCAATCTATCTAATGAGATGTCAATCCATCCATATAACCAATGAGATCTCCATCCACCTGTCCATCAATCTATCCAATGAGATCTCAATCCATCCATACATCCATCCGATGAGATCTCAATCATCCATCCATTCAACCAATGAGATCCCCATCCATCCATCAGTCCATACAATGAGCTCTGAATCCATCCATCTATCCATCCATCCAATGAGCTCTCAATCCATTCATCCAACCAATAAGATTTTCCATCCACCTATCCATCTATCCATCAAACCAACTAGATTTTCATCCATCCATCCATCCATCCATCCATCCATCCATCCATCCAATGAGCACTCGATCCATCCATCCATCCATCCATCCATCCATCCATCCGTCCATACAATGAGCTCTGAATCCATCCATCTATCCATCCATCCAATGAGCTCTCAATCCATTCATCCAACCAATAAGATTTTCCATCCACCTATCCATCTATCCATCAAACCAACTAGATTTTCATCCATCCATCCATCCATCCATCCATCCATCCATCCATCCAATGAGCACTCGATCCATCCATCCATCCATCCATCCATCCATCCATCCATCCATCCAATGAGATCTCAATCCATTCATCCAAACAACCAATGAGATTTCCACCCACCCATCCATCTATCCATCCAACCAACTAGATCTCCATCCACCGATCCAATCCATCAATCTATCCAAGAAGATTTCAATCCATCCATGCATCCATCCGATGATATCCCGATCCATCCATCCAACCAATGAGATCCCCATTTGTCTATCCATCCAACCAACAAGATCTCCAATATCCAATGAGATCTAAATCCAAACATCCATCCAATGAGATCTCTATCCATCCATCCATCCATCAATCAAACACAACCCAAATCAATCCATCAATTCATTCATCCATCCATCCATCCATCCATCAATCCATCAAATGCTATTTTAATCAATCCATGCATCCATTTATTCATCCATCCATCCATCCGACTATCCATCCATTTATCAAATGTTGATCTTAATCAATCCATCCATCCAATGAGATCTCAATCATACATCCATTGATGCAATGAAATCTCAGTTCATCCATCCATTCATCCATCCAACCAATGAGATCTCACTCCATCCATCCATTCATCCATTCAACCAACGAGATCTCACTCCATCTATCCATTTATCCATCCAACCAACAAGACCATCCATTCATCCATTAATCAAATGCAATATTAATCAATCCATCCATCCATATATCCATCCAACAAGATTTCAATACACATCCAACAAACCAATGAGCTCTTCATCCATCCATCCATCCACCCAACAAGATCTTCTATCTATCTAACTAACAAAATATCCATCCATCCATCCATCCTTCCATCCGCCGGTTTACAATTAGTTCAAATGACTTTTTATCAAGAAAAAAAAAAGACGAATTAGATTGTGTTATACTATTTTAACACATTAAATGTATTGCTTTATAGTACCCTTCCAGTATTCCAGCAATTGTCTTATTTATTTATTTATTTATTTATTATTTTTATATGTGTTTTAAGAAAAAAAAACCTAAACACTCAAATAAACTACAACTCATAACATTGATCTCCATTATGTCGCCTACAGAAGAGCACAAATATTCCCTCTGTATGTTTACATTTAGATAAGCTTGTCGTCAAAGAGTCACAGCTCTCTGTTCATCCCAATCTCAAGTGCATCTCGTCCTGTTAAACTTTCAGTCTTTGATTTGTGCAAAGAGTTTGAAGTGTGTGTTTGAGCAGAGCACCAGTATGTTGTTTATAAGAGCAAACACGTTCCTCCTCTAAATCAATAAACCCAGATGCAGAGTGTAAACTCAAGCGTGAGTCTGCAGCCTTTGACATCTGGTCTTTGAAGTGTGTGTTTGCTCTTCAGAAGAACATGAGAACTTGGAGTGAAGATGGTTTTATCAGTGACAGACCTCTGTGCGCAAACTGTCAGAATCACATCAAACCTGCTCACTATCCCAGCTCAACAGATGTCCGAAGCTCTTAAAGGGATAATGCACCCAAAAATGAAATTCTACTCATAATTTATTCCTCTTCAAGTAGTTCAAGATATTTATAAATTCATGTTTTTCTGTTGAACACAAAATGGAAATTAGTAGTCATTGACGTCCATGTCAGAGATAAAATACCATGGAGGTCAATAGCTGTAGGTTATCAAGATGTTAGATTCAAAATGTTATTTTAAGTTTAACAGAATAAAGATGATGGGGTGAATTGGGGGGGGGGGGATTAAAATGAGTGAAGTGAACTTAAAAAAAAAAACAAGTAACAAATAAATGTTACTGTAGGTTCAGTGGACTTGAGTTCATCTTGCATGTAACCAATAACAGATTTATTTATTAACTAACATTAACAAATATTAAATAAATACTGCAATGATAAATGAGACTATAGTTAAGGTATTGTCTAACTATAACTGATGTGACCCAGTGTAATTTTACTATTATTGACTAATCTTAATCAAACTTTATCAGTCTTAATCAAGATATTATGGTCCAAAGTTATGGTCCAACTAACCAACCATCCATCTGACCAACCAACTATCCAACCAACCAACCAACCAGCCAGCCAGCCAGCCAGCCAGCCAACCAACCAACCAACCAATCAACCAACTATCCAACCATCCATCTAACCATCCAACCAGCCATCCATCCAATTAACCAGCCATCTAATCAACTATCCATCCAACCAACCAACCAACCATTCAATAAACCACCCATTCAACCAACAAACCATTTAACCAACCATCCATCCAACTGTTTAGCGAACCATCCATCCATCCAACTAACCAACAAACCATTCAACCAACCAACCAACCAACCACACAACCATCCATCCAACCAACCATCCATCGATCCAACCAACCAGCCATCCATCGATCCAACCAACCAGCCATCCAATCAACCATCCACCAACCAACCAACCAACCAACGAACGAACCAACCATCCAACTATCCAAAGAACCAACCATCCAACCATTCACAACAAACCATTCAACCAACCATCTATCCAAATATCCAGCGAACCATCCATCCATCCAACCAACCAACCAACCAACCAACCAACCATCCATCGATTCAACCAACCAGCCATCCAATCAACCAACCAACCATCCATCCAACCAACCAACCAACCAACCAACCAACCAACCAACCAACCAACCATCCAAATATCCAACCATCCATCCAACCAACCAAATATCCAACCAACCATCCACAACAAACCATTCAACCAACCGTCCATCCAACCACCAAACAAACCATCCATTCATCCATCCAACCAACAAACCATTCATTCAACTATCCAACGAACCAACCATCCATCCATTCATCCATCCAACCAACCAACCAACCAACCATCCATCCATCCAACCAGCAAACCATTCAACCACCAACCATTCAATCAACCAACCAACCAACCATCCATCCATCCAATATCACCAAATGGGCAACTTTGTAACCATTGATTATTGACTTTACTTTTTTTTTTTTAATACAGTGAATGAACAATCGATTACAACCATTACAGTGTGCTTAACCTAAAACACAAAGCCAAGAGAAACAATAATGTAAATCCACTTAATTTAAGACGACTAAAAAGAAACAATCAAGCTGGTGTTACACTAGTCTTACAGTTTTATCTTTTGCACATAAACATTATGATTCTGCTTAAGGTTGGAGCAGCTTCTGGATGTTCTGGAAGGTCTATGTGAACCCGACCAGGCGAGGAGTGCTGGGAAAACTCTTCCTCATGCTCATGCACTTCTCCTGATCCAGGAACAGAGAGTTGGCCTTGATGGACAGATCGTGCTCCAGAGTAATTTTAGTCTTCACCAGGGTCTGAAGGGTGTTTTCGGCCTCCATCAGCCGGTCTCTCAGTTTGTGAATAGTGTCTTCAATCTCCCTCACCTCTGTGATCAACCTGAGAGAAAATAATTGAAAAGGCTACAGTTTGTATAGACTAAAGGTAAAGATTCAGATTTCGCTCTAGTGAGGTATGAATGGGATCTTTTTGCTGCATAATCTACACGTTTCCACCCAAGGCACAACTGCAGTGTCTCTGTTTACTCCCTCTTGAAGCTAAAGATTTATGTCTGTCCCATACAAAAAAAAAAATCCTAATAAATATTCTGTTGTTGGTTGAACCACTAAACAAAAGTAAAAAGACAGAAAAGAATTTATGTTCAAATTCCTTTTTAAATGTATGAACATATCCATCTGATATGAATAAAACAGTATGATGTACTGTATGTAGGTGCCGCTGAAGTTCAGATTTATGGCTAAGTGCAGGAGAAAAAAAAATTCCTAAATGTTTTTTTGTTTTTGTTTTTAAATTTGAGAAAAATGCTTTTAAAGATGTGTATAGTAATTAAAATCTACAAACTAATTTAAAAAGTGCTATAAAAATGGTATTTTTAATATTTTCTTACAATTAGACCAATAAAATTATGGCTTTTTATAAAAAGCCAACCAAGCAGGCACACAACGTCATACGATGTTAATATTAGGTTAGATTTAGGTCTTTAGGTCAGGTGACCAAAATTCAAATTCTAAGGACAATGTTATTTTGACGTCTAGTAACGAAGTTGATCTTTGGTTGATTTTTGGTTGAGTTTTGAGTGACCAAAATCCAACGTTGAGCCAACATCTTAAAACAAAGTCATATTGATATCAAATACTGACATTTATTTGTCAGATGTGGCAACTAAAATCCAACGTCTGATGGATGTCATAGTGATAATGCAACGTTAAGCTGTAACATCATTAGTCGTTGATATTTGTTTAATTTTAGGTTGGGCGTTGGTCATTAATGTCGGCCTGACGTTGGGTTCTGATATCAACCCAATTTTCATTTCCAAACAAAATGCACTGTCCCTATGACATTGGGGTACAACATCAATCTGATGTCATGTTGATGTCTTGTTCCTGCTGGAAAATATATATTTTTTGAGAAATTGTTATAACTTTTCTTGAAAGTCAAGTGTACATACAATTAGATTATTATGCCTGTGAAAAAGCTCAGATGATGGTGTCAAGGTTTTGGAAGTTTCTGATTGGCTAATTGACAACATTTGAGTTCATTGGAGGCACAACTGTAGAACAGTATTTAAGGAAAACCTCAAACACACTGCTTCCTTGTGTGACAACATGGGAAAATGAACAAGCCAGAATCAACAAAAAAGCCAGATTACAGTTTCCTAAATTACACTGGGAAAAAGACAAATTTTTGGAGACATGTCCTGTGGTCTGATGGAACTAAGATTGAACTGTTTGGCCATAATGACCAGTGTTACATTTGGAGGACAAAGGGGAAAGCTTACAAGCCTAGGAACACCATCCCAACTATTAAGTATTTGGGCGGCAGCATCATGTTGTGGGACTGTTTTGCTGCAGGAGGGACTGGTCCACTTCACAGCATAGATGGCATCATGAAGAAAGAACATTATGTAGAAATACTGAAGCAAAGTCTCAAGACATCAGCCAGGAAATTAAAACTTGGCCACAAATGGGTCTTCCAAACAGACCATGACCCTAAGCATACTGCCAAATTAGTTAAAATGTGCTTTAAGGACAACAGAGTGAATGTTTTGGAGTGGCTATCACGAAGCCCTGCACCCAATCCTATAAAAAATTTGTGGGCAGAGTTGAGAAAGCTTGTGCGAGCAAGACAGCCTACACATCTGACTCAGGTACACCAATTCTGTCAGGAGGAATGGGCCAAAATTCCTTCAAACTATTGTGAGAAGCTTGTGGAAGGATACCCAAAACATTTGACTAAAGTTATACAGTTTAAAAGCAAAGCTAAAAAAATACCAAGGAAATGTATGTAAACTTTTGACTGTCTAGAAATTAATAAAAAATCTCAAAAAAAAAAAAAAATTCTCTCATTATTCTGGCATTTAGCAAATGTAAATCATTTAGGTAATCTTAACGAACCTAAAATAGTAAACATTTAGTATGATTTACCATCAGACATTTTTTTTAAAAAAATGGTTATGTTCCTTTTTTAGAGTGTATGAATACTTCTGGTTTCAACTGTACAAGATGGCAGAACACTGTCAATCATTTAATTTCTTTATCCATACACATGTGGAGTGATAAATTTGGGAATTCACTCCACCATTTATATGCATTTTTCACTCTAATGCAGTAGCCCTCACGCCGCTTGTGCACACAAACCGCACACCTCCATTGAAAACAACAAACTTGTGCAAACTCTAGAAAATACACGATATGTGAACGGCCCCTAAAAGGCTGCAGTCATTTGCGATCTCCATCAGTTGATCAAATTGCACAGATATTAGGGGATTCATCTGATTTGTTGACAAATGGGTTATGGATACATTCCTTAGCAGTTCATGAGTCCTTCACTGGGCCTTTTCCCCTTAGTAAAGAAGCTTTCCAAAGACGTCTGCTTCTTACTCATTTTGCTGCTTGATAATAATAATTAATGATTTCTTCCGCGGCCCAATATCAATTGATCCATGAACCAGTACCGGTCTGCGGCCCTGTGGTTGAGGTCCTCTGCTTTAATGTATCCAAAATCTTTCATAACAAATAACACAAATATTTGCCTTATTTACTGTGACTTCAGCACTTATTTTGGGCAGTTACCTGTGGTGAGGATTGTCTCTGCACAGTTCAACATTGGGACGGCGAGTTCTCTCTTCCAGACGGGTTTGGGCAACTTTTAATGGGTTCTCTTTGTCTCGGATAGCCTTTTTTAGAGCTTCAATCAGCATCTCAGTCTGGTAGATTTCCTGAAGAGTCTGAAAGTAGAAGGAAAAAGCTAAGAGAAAGAGATTGAATAACCGACAAAGTCAATTATTCCCTGTATCTGACTTCTCAACCCTTTGCAAAATTAAAACGGTCCTGTCAGGTACACTTTTTGTCTTACTGTATTTATCAAAACTGACTTTAAACTGAAATTAAGTTGATATGATTGTGTTCTAGGCAAACATCCAATCCATCCACAAAATCATGCCAGAACAAGTGAGTGAGAGAGCCGAAAATCCTCAGTGTAAACAGAAAAAATATATATAAATAGATTTATTTACCTATTTACTTAATTGTATTCTTACGTAAGGGGTATCTGATTACTTAATACACTTTTTATTTACATATTTATTACTATATTTATTTATGTAAATATCTGGATGATTTAATTCAGTTCAAACAGCTTAAAACTTTGCTGGTTCTTTACAGAAAATATAATCGCTATTGAACTGTCATGATGTTGTTTAACAAGCTACAGTGTAAACTTTCATTAAACACAATATTGGCCTAAATTGATTGATGTTTGAGGAAACTGAGAGCACTTTATAGTTCTCCTCATTACAGCGTCCAGCTAAATGAATAGCCTAATGGTCATAAACAAATATTCAGGATCAAGTGTCTAGTTATGGGGACATTTCTAACTTAAACACAGTCTCTCACGATGATGTAATTTCATTTGGACGAATCACCGTCATGAATGATGGTTGTTTATTGGTTACCTCATGCCTCTGATAAGAACCGTCAAGAGTTTAAACATTATAGACAGCTGACAGAGCTTCTTCATGCTCTTCATTAAACCACTATAACAATACACTCTAGTGTTTAGAGCTTCCCGTCATTCACACACACACACACACACACACACACACACACACACACACACACACACACACACACACACACACACACACACACACACACACACACACACACACACACACACACACACACACACACACAGACACACACACACACACACACACACACACACACACACACACACACACATACACACACACACACACACACACATTTGTCTTTGTGAATTGTGGTTACATTCCATTCCATAGGTTTCTATTGTTTTTATACTGTACAAACTGTATTTTCTATTGCACTACCCTACACCTAAAACCCTACACCTAATCCCAACCCTCACAGGAAACTGTGTGCATTTTTATTTCTGAAGAAAAAAAAATACTGTAAAATGTATAACCCTTTTGAAAAATTAGGACTTGTCCTCATAAGTCACCTTCTCCTTGTAATTCCTATGTCATACCTATGTCATTATACAAATTTGTATCCTAATATGTCACACACACACACACACACACACACACACACACACACACACACACACACACACACACACACACACACACACACACACACACACACACACAGACACACACACAGACAAAAGGACATTTATTGTGGGTCCTGCCCAGTCAAAGGGAATTCTATTACATCCTTACATCCAATTATTACTGCACATCAGGACAAGAGTGCACAATTCCAGTTTGTATATGAAGTTAAAAATATCCATCCATCCATCCATGTGTCTAACAATCCATCCAAAGGGATGAAATTACTGAAGAAAAGTCTGCACACTCTCAAACATCAAAATCCAAAAAAAACACCAGTAAGATTAAGTAACAAAACACTTGTTAATGCCACACAACAACCCAACCAAGCAACCAACCATCCAAACAACCAACCAAGCAACCAACCATCCAAACCAACCAAGCAAACAACCAACCATCCAAACCAACCAACCAACCAACCAACCAACCAACCAACCAAGCAAACAACCAACCATCCAAACAACCAACCATCCAAACCAACCAACCAACCAACCAACCAAGCAAACAACCAACCATCCAAACAACCAACCATCCAAACCAACCAACCAACCAACCAACCAAGCAAACAACCAACCATCCAAACAACCAACCATCCAAACCAACCAACCAACCAACCAACCAACCAACCAACCAACCAACCAAGCAAACAACCATCCAAGCGTCCAACCATCCAACCGTCCAACCATCCAACCATCCAACCAACCAACCAACCAACCAACCAACCAACCAACCAACCAACCAACCAACCATATAACCCACCAACCAACCAACCAACCAACCAACCAACCTACCAACCAACCATATAACCCACCAACCAACCAACTAACCAACCAACCAACCAACCAACCATATAACCCACCAACCATCCAACCAACCAACCGTCCAACTATCCAACCAACCAACCAACCAACCAACCATCCAAACAACCATCCAACCAACCAAACATCCAACTAACCAACCAATCATCCATCTATCCAACCAACCAACCAACCAACCAACCAACCAACGAATCATCTATCTATCCATCCAACCAACAAACCACTTAACCAACCGCCCAACCATCCATCCATCCATCCATCCATCCATCCATCCATCCATCCATCCATCCATCCATCCTTCCATCCATCCATCCATCCATCCATCCATCAAACCATCCAACCATCCATCCATCCATCCATCCATCCATCCATCAACACATCCATCCATCCAACCAGCCAACAAACCATCCATCCATCAAACCAACAAACCATTCAACCAACTAACCAACAAACCATCCATCCATCCATCCATCCATCCATCCATCCATCCATCCATCCATCCATCCATCCATCCATCCATCCATCCATCCATCCATCCATCCATCCATCCATCCATCCATCCATCCATCCAGCCAAATAACCAACAAACCAACCAATCGTCCATCCAACTATCCAACTAACCATTTAAGCCAAAGTAATGGCGTGTGATGTTCAACATTGGGTGTTTACCTTAGCCAAGTGAGTCTGCAAATTGTTCTTGGTGTCTGCCGTCTCAGAGATACGGTTGGTGAAGGACACATTTACACTGTTAAACTGATTCCACATCTCGTTTGACGTGGCATTGAGCAGAATCTCAATCTCATCGCGGAGTTTGTGAGAAGCAGCGCGTTCACTCTGAGAATGAAGGATGTTGTCATCTGTAAACTTCGACCAGGAGTCTGGAAGACTGATACTGTTGAGAGAGACACTAAATTAAAGCATCTATATATTAATTTGATTCTAATACTGAACCTAACAACAATCCATAAAACAAAACTGATTTCATAATTAAAACCATGATCACACTGTATTTTTCGCCCCATGTACTTCCATTCATACGTATGCGAATACGGCAGACTAGAAACTTGTGTTGTCACAATATTGGAATTCGATACCAGCCGGTACGGAAATATTAAAAACATCCATTTCTCGCTAACATTTAAGCACTGTTGAGCTTATTCTTATACACAGCTGATTTGCCATTGTGTTCACATGCTCAACAGAATTGACTGTAATTGGCCAAAAAATTTACTACTGTATTTTACATATTGGTGAAAAAGTGGCTAATTCATACAAATTCATTCGATTTCATTCATATTCACTACCATCATTGGGATGAGCAATTCTAACATAAAATGTAGGAATGGGATTGTACAATGTCATATCAATTAGCCACTGACTTAAATCGTTATGATTTGCCATGAAATTTTGTTGGTTATGTACAACCTCTTGTTATTAAAAATTGTTTCGATTAAAACCAGAATGTTTTAACGTTTTAGGTCTCTAGGCAATGTCTTCTACCCACTGAGATAACGGTAATTAGTTTTAGTCTAAATAGATTAGAGAAGGTGATTTATGGATGTCAAACAGGTATTAAATGCCAATAGTGATGGTGAGTGTGGTCGTGGGTTTATATCATTGGTAAATATTGTGTCATGTGTCAGCTCAACATTGTAGTTGATGACAAAAAAATTATAATTTTTATGATTCTAGACATGGCGGCACAGTGGTTAGCACTGTCTCCTCACAGCAAAAAGGTTGCTGGTTTGAATTCTGGCTGAGCCAACACATTTCTGTGTGGAGTTTGCATGTTTTCCCCTTGTACGTGTGGGTTTCCTCCAGGTGCTCCAGTTTCCTCCACAGTCCCAACCAGCCTGATCTCACGAGGAAACGTAAGTATTTTACGTTTTGTCAGTTTAGTGGCTAATTCGTATGAATTTGTACGAGTTCAGTCGTAAGAAAATGTACAATTTTAAAAAGGAGACGTGGCACCTAACCCCACCCCTAACCCCAATCGTCATTGGGTGATGGGCAAATCGTACTAATTTGTATGAATTAGATCGTACAAATTCATACGAATTAGCCACTAAATCAAAAAGTTACTAATTGCCGTGAGATTGCGTTGGTCCAAACACATGCGCTATACATGAACTGGGTAAACACAATTGGCCGTAGTGTGTGTGTGAATGTGAGAATGTATGGGTGTCCGTTGCGTAAAACATATGCTGGAATAGTTGGTGGTTCATTCCATTGTGGCAACCTTTGATAAATCAGGGACTAAGTCGAAGGAAAATTAATGAATGATTCTGGACTTTACTTTGTGAAGACAGTGGCATAATATAATGACATTCATAGTCATGTTGACAGACATTGATAAATTTTAACTGCTGGCAGTTTTGGGTACATTCACTTTCAGTTCTATAGTGTTAAGTAGGGTTGCACGGTTTACCGGTACTATGGTAGTATCGTGATGCTATGGCTCCAAAATACTGGCGGTGCCACTGTAGTTTGTAAACGGTAGTATCGTCATTAATGGTTTATCTACAATAGATAATGTTGCATGTGGAAAAAGTCATTAAAATGTTCACACGTTTGTGCAACAATAGACTTTATTTACTAGGCAGTAGATTTTATTTTAATAGCCTGTGGAACACTTTAAGGTTGCATGTTTTCTGATGTTTCAAACGCACATCTGAATCGGTTCATATCTGTTCCTGTCAATATGATTTAGTAGCTACAACAACCGTGACAATCTCTTAAAAAGAACAACTCACAAAGTGATTTTGAAATACTTTGGATTCTTACCTGATAAGAAAAAATAACAATATATGAAAAACCCAAAATAGCAACAGGAAACATTAAAACTATTTTTGACCACCTCATATAGCCTAATGTTGGAAAAATGCTCTTTTTGTAACAAATTTCATTTGGTATAATTTGTATCTTTATTTTAATGTATTTTCTGTTAATGATATCTACAAAACAAACAAAATAATGGATACATTTCAGATGAAGTGACGTGCAAATAACACTTTTATTAATAATATAGGAATTATGAATTAAATTCAAGTAGACCTATTATAACATGTAAAATATGGTATTTCTGACAATTTTCTTTATAATTTGAGTTATGAATTACAGTATCGCAATACTACTTGGTATTGTGATACTTCAGCTGGGATAGTATCGTAAGATTAATTAATGGTATCGCGACAACCCTAGTGTTAAAGTAAAACTCACGATGGGTCGAGGCGATCAATCCCTCTGTAGTAGCTGATCCCGTCAGAGGTGTTTCGGAGATGGTGACATCGGTCGTCAATTCTCTGAGCTGTGACTTTGTCACTCAAATCTCTCTCCAGCTCGTGCTGTGCAGCACGATTCGCCCTGACAATATTAATCACATGTTTTTTTTTTTTGTTTTTCTTAATAATGGCATGATCATTTGTCAAACTACAAAATATCTAACAATAAACCATGTAAAGCAAAGCTATTTATGACTCAGTTTTTTTGTAATGGCAAAACTCACGCTAGTTGAGCAACAGCTCGCTCTAAATGTCGCCTCATTCTCTCCTGACATGATTTAATGAGGTCCACTTCCTGCAAAATTAAACAAATATAGAAATGAACTAAAGAACATAGCTTTTTTAAATGGATATTATTATATGATGTGCCAAGTATGAGATGAAGGTAACACAGCTAACAGACAAAACTAAAACAGATGAAACATATTACATTTAATGTAGTCTGTAAAGTACAATGCTTATGACTCGGGTATTTGTTTTGAGGTGTTTGTTTAGATAATTGCTCAGCTGACCTCACCTTAATCAAATCTATCTCAACATCGTCATGAACCAGATCAATAGACATCCGCTTCTCCCTGTGGAACAAACATTCCTGAGCCACCTGGAGAGAAGAGAGAGAGAATGTATATACAGTTGAAGTCAGGATTATTAGCCGCCCTGAATTATTAGCCCCCATGTTTATTTTGTTTCCCCAATTTCTGTTTAATGGAGAGAAGATTTTTTCAACACATTTCTAAACATAATAGTTTTAATAACTCATCTCTAATAACTGATTATTTTTTATCTTTGTCATGATGACAGTAAATAATATTTTACTAGATATTTTTCAAGACACTTCTATACAGCTTAAAGTGACATTTAAAGGCTTAACTAGGTTAATTAGGTTAACTAGGCAGGTTAGGGTAATTAGGCAAGTTATTATATAACGATGGTTTGTTCTGTAGACTACCGAAAATAAAATTAGCTTAAAGGGGCTAATAATTTTGACCTTAAAAAGGTTTTGAAAAATTAAAAACTGCTTTTATTCTAGTCTAAATAAAACAAATAAGACTTTCTCCAGAAGAAAAAAAATATTATCAGACATACTGTTAAAATTCCTTGCTCTGCTAAACATCTATCTATCTATCTATCTATCTATCTATCTATCTATCTATCTATCTATCTATCTATCTATCTATCTATCTATCTATCTATCTATCTATCTATCTATCTATCTATCTATCTATCTATCTATCTATCTATCTATCTATCTATCTATCTATCTATCTGTCCGTCTGTCTGTCGATATCTATCTATCTATCTATCTATCTATCTATCTATCTATCTATCTATCTGTCTGTCTGTCTGTCTGTCTGTCTGTCTGTCTGTCTGTCTGTCTGTCTGTCTGTCTGTCTGTCTGTCTGTCTGTCTGTCTGTCTGTCTGTCTGTCTGTCTGTCTGTCTGTCTGTCTGTCTAATGTAACTGTGTTCTGATGTATTTATGGCTGCAAAGTTTCATTCACTCTATATGTGATGACAGAAGCTTTAGTAATCAGTCATGTCAGTATATAATTGTCTTGTGATCCTCCTCGTGGTCATCTCTGCGTCGTGACGCAGTGTTTCTGCACAGTTTTGGAGCTCATCCAGCACACCAGCACTTCCTCAGTGTGTTTTGTTGTGGTCTCCATGGAAACAGTCTCTTACTGTGACTTAAACGGTGATTCTGTGAACACACTGAGGTCACTGTAGATCTCGTGTGATTGACTCTGTATATCTTACACCCCAGTAGTCTCTGTTACCAAGTGCTTTCTAACAATAGGTCACCTGACACTCCACTGTGGGCTCTTCTAGTTACTGGGTCCTTAACTAGATCACCCTGACCCACATTACTGCAGGTGACAAAAGACCACTAGAGGTGTGCTGTGTCAGGATTTCAAGCTCTGATGGAATATGTGTTACAGTGTTAAAAATTAGAAATGGCCTTTAGCTGTTTAGAGAAGGGGTTTAGAGGTGCTTAGAGAGCTACATGCAAATGTTTATAGTCCCCAAATGTTACCAAAAATGACTTTTAAGTTGTGCTCACAATAAATTGCAATAACTTATAATAATAATAATAATAATAATAATAATAATAATAATGTGTGTGTGTGCAAAAATGTTGTATGACGTTGAAAATAATATTAATAATATATATAATACCCGTCAAACAATAAAGTAATTTAATAATATATATTTTTAATATTATTCTATTTATATTACACACACAAATTTGAGACATATTTGTGTGTGGTGGTGTCTCTTTTTATATTTCATTTTAAAATATTTGTATTTACTTATTTATATTTATTATATTTACCTTAATATTTTATTTTATTGACCTTATTCTTCAGTGCCTATTTTAAAACATTTACAATTTCTGAGAGACAGCACATCGGGCAGCCATTAGCCTGCCATACTGAGTAGACTAAAGACGGTTGACTTTTTCTATCCACAAGATGGCAACAGGACCGCATAATAAGCCCTTATGCTGCGTTCACACCAGACGCGGAAGAAACATCAAGCTCAAGTGATTTACATGTTAAGTCAATGTAAAGACGCGAATAGACATCCTGTGGCTTGAATGATGTGGCTCGAGTTGAGCTTTTTGCGCGATTGACGGGCGTATTGCGTGTTTCGCGCGAAATGCTTGAGTTCGAAAATCTGAACTTCAGTGGACATTCACGCCGTGTTAACCAATCAGGATCTTGCTCCTGTGGGGGCGTGATTATGACGTAGCGTCTGTTGTTGATGTTGGTTGTTTATCAAACTGGGCTCACTCAGAAGCACCGCTGAATGCTTCCATCATCCAGGTTAAGTTTCTGGAGGAGTTTAACAGCTCACAGAGCTGGGTGCACCTCTGAAAGGATCTAGTGGACTCAGACACTGCTCCAAACAAATCTACGCTGTTTTTCAGCCTTCATAAAGCACATGAACACAGTTATTTTCTCAATATAATTCATGTTAGCCGTTTAGCAACGAAGCTACAGTCACCGGGCAGATAGAAGCCCTGCCCGTCACGTAAATCCGCATCTATTGTGAAGTGAATTTGACGCACGAATGAAGTGAGTAAACTCAAAATGTTCAAGTGTCTATTTATGCGCAAATAGCGAAAAAATTTTCCACGCGTTCCGCGTCTAGTGTGAACACAGCGTAGAAGATTAAAACAGCGTAACTACAGCTGATCAAATCATTATTAGACTGGTAAGTGATATTCCAAGTCGATTTCTCTCTTTTATATGTTGTAGTGCTGTATTTATACCATATAACTGTAGTGTATTGAGTGTGAGATGGGACTCGCATATCAGGAATGTGTGTTGTGTTGTCAGAAAGAAAGAAGAAATGCCCACATCTGTTTAGCGTTTTTCCAAACACAACAGCAGTCTTTTTCAGGGTTAATTATTGTGATATCCCGATTGCAACAGAGAAATACTGTAGACTGTAATACTGTAGGGAGATATCTCTGTAGACGGATGTCATTTCATGTCACGTTCAGCCTTATGATCTTAAAATGTCAGCAAAATCACCTGTTTTGTCATTACTTTAGACATTACGCTAGAGAATCATTCAAATACTAGCTCTAAAATGACATTGGTGAATGAGTAACGGCTTCTGCTGTTCTGACGTCAGCTGCAGATGTGAATGAATGGCAGAAAAAAAGTAGTTTATAATACAATAGGGTTTTTAGACTCTTCATTTTTGATTTTCTTTTTTATATACACGATTGTGCCATCTAACTATTGTAAAAAGACAATCTCACACTCGTAGCAGGCCTCCCACCAGTGCTGATATACAGCCATATCTCACTGCTACGAGTGTAATATTTCTCATATATACTTTTATATGTTTACATAAAATACTGTGCAAAAAGTCTTAGGCCACCAGTTGCATTTGTTGTTTTAGTCAGGGAATAATGACATTATATATTACTTCTCATTCTCTTAATGATAATACAGGTTCTAGTGTGATTTTTTTTGGATCTAATTATTTAAGACATATAAAAGAGAGAGTTGAAAGATGGAAGAATGAATGAAAAATACTAGAGTTTCTGTCTTGGTTTGGTCTGCATTTCTGCAAGGGCTGTTCTCAATATTGCCTGAATTGATGGGATTGTGAATGCTGAATAGTACAGACATTTTTTAATTTGTCAGGTAATTCCTACTAGAAAGCACCTAATTTCTAATAGTTTTATTTTTCAGCATGATAATGATCCCAAACACACTGCTAATCTAATGAAATCATATTTGGAGAGAAAACAGCTGATGAGACAAAGACAGTCATGAAATGGCCTCCACAGAGTCCAGACCTGAATATTATATACAGTATGCATAGGCAATATTACAGCCAGTATGAGATTCACCTGGAGAGAAAAAGAAAGATGCTAAATCTAAGGAAGAACTCTTAAAAATGCTGAAATATGCTTCATTTTAAATAGCACATCATTTCAGAAAAGACCTCACCAAAAGTTGCTAAAGAGGTCACGTTAAACACAGACGTTTGATGCTAGTGTTCTGATTCCAAAAGTAATTTTGTTCTGAATATTTTGTACAAATTTACCATATTTTCTGCTTGTATTTTAAAGGTATAGTTCACCCAAAAGTAAGGACCCTGCACTTGCTCCATACCTTTTAGATTTGGGAAAAAGTCTTAGCCTCTTAAAGCCGATGTTGGCCCAAGGCTTTAGCACAGTACTGTACAGTATGTCTAGATTTTAGTTGTCATTTTATCATTTATTTATTTAAATACAGTTGAAGTCAGAATTATTAACCCCCCTGAATTATTAGACCGCTTGTTTATTTTTTCCCCAATTTCTGTTTAACAGAGAGAAGATTTTTTCAACACATTTCTACACATAATAGATTTAATAACTTATTTCTGATAGCTGATTTATTTTATTTTTGCCATGATGACAGTAAATAATATTTGACTAGATATTTTTCAAGACACTTCTATACAGCTTAAAGTGACATTTAAAGGCTTAACTAGGTTAATTAGGTTAACTAGGCAGGTTAGGGTAATTAGGCAAGTTATTGTATAACGATGGTTTGTTCTATCGAGAAAAAATACAGCTTAAAAGGGCTAATAATTTTGTCCCTAAAATGGTGTTTAAAAATTAAAATCTTCTTTTATTCTAGCCGAAATAAAACAAATAAGACTTTATCCAGGAGAAAAAATATTATCAGACATACTGTGAAAATTTCCTTGCTGTTAAACATCATTTGGAAAATATTTAAAAAAGAAGAAAAAAAATCAAAGGGGGCTAATATTTCTGACTTCAACTGTATAAAGTATAGGTACAGTATTGCCTCATATACAGTATACATCACCTGCAGTGGCCCTTCGGTCTCAGCGAGAGCTCTTTCAAGCCTTCTTTTCACATCCGACAGCGCTGAAATCTCAGTCACCATGTTGTCAATCTCATGGTTGATCTCAGACCTCCAGAAGCTGATGTCGTTCAGCCTCTCTCCGATGTTCTTGCTGGTGGTGTCCTGAGTTCTGCGGGTCAACTGCTCCTTATCCTGAATGAGCCGAATTGTGTCCCGCCGGAGCCTCTCAGCACTGTTGCGGGAAGACTCTGACTCCCTGTAGTTACTCTGATTGGATTTGTACCAGTCCTCCGGCATGTAGCGCGTACTGAGAGCTGTCCTGTTCGAGGGGTAAAACATGGTTTTTGCCCGGACTAACTCCAGGTTGTCTCGTTGAAGTGCTGATATGGTCGGGATAGCACTACCGCTTCGGTAGTAAGAGTTGGTCCTCCAGGGCATGTTGGAGTTCTGGTTGAGGCTCACTGGTGGCTGGTGGCTTCTGTAGCTGGATGCTGTGGTGGAAATAGCTGGCAGGAAGTGGCTGGTTTTGGGCCGAGTGTAAGTGGCCATCTGGGTGGATCCGATGAGCTCCATGTGTCAGTCAATTAGCCTCTTTTCCGCCAGAGAAATACTGCAATTTAATTAGATAAAAAGGTTGAAGGACTGTCTGTTTGGTAACAAGTCTCAAATACTGATGTCTCAAAATATGTATTTTCTGTTAGTTTCGATGGTACAACAACAGCTAGTGAGATTATTTTACAACACTGGAAATTAGTGAAAGTGTCAGAATTAAAATATAGTAGGTTAAACCGATGGAAATTGTTTTTGTTTTTCTTTGTTATTGCGCTTGTAAGTTTTACTCTAAATTGTGCCTAAAAACATGCAAGTTACCAACCTTCCAGAAAGGTTGTTTGGAGGACTAACTTTATTGTTGAATTGAGAAGCCTATCCTGAAAGTTTGAAGTAATTTTAAAAGCTTCAAGTTTCTTTTTAGCAGGTTTATAAGCAGTTTCTCATTTAAAACAGCTTTAAAAGCACCATTTTTAATGGTTTCTGGGTTGTTGCTAGGTTGTTACTAGGGTTTTCTATGCGGTTGCTCCAGTGTTGCCAGTATATTCTTGGTAGTTGACTGGGTGCCGCTATGTTGTAGGGGCAAAGGTTATTATCTAATATGTATTTAAATATATTTCAAAACATACAAAAATCTCCAAATATATATATATATATATATATATATATATATGTATATATATATATAAATATATATATATATATATATATATATATATATATATATATATATATATATATATATATATATATATATATATATATGTATATATATATATATATATATATATATATATATATATATATATATATATATATATATATATATATACAGTTAAAGTCAAAATTATTAGCCCCCTTTAAATTGTTTTTTCTTTTTAAAATATTTCTCAAAATATGTTTAACAGAGCAAGGAAATTTTCACAGTATGTCTGATAATATTTTTTCTTCATTAGCTATTTAACCACGAAGTTACAGTCACCAGGCAGACAGAAACCCTGCCCATCACGCGAATCTGCGTCTATTGTGAAGTGAATTTGACGCACGAATAAAGCGGATTTAACGCGAAAATGAAGCGAGTTAACTCAAAATGTTTACGCGTCTATTTACGTGCGAATACCACGATTTTTTCTGCGCGTTTCGCGTCTAGTGTGAACACAGCATTAGAAGATTAAAACAGCGTAACTACAGCTGATCAAATCATTGTTAGACTGGTAAGTGATATTCCAAGTCGATCTCTCTCTTTTATATGTTGTAGTGCTGTATTTATACCATATAACTGTAGTGTATTGAGTGTGAGATGGGACTCGCATATCAGGAATGTGTGTTGTGTTGTCAGAAAGAAAGAAGAAATGCCCACATCTGTTTAGCGTTTTTCCTTATCACAAACACAACAGCAATCTTTTTCGGGGTTAATTATTGTGATATCCCGATTGCAACAGAGAAATACTGTAGACTGTAATACTGTAGGGAGATATCTCTGTAGACGGATGTCATTTCATGTCACGTTCAGCCTTATGATCTTAAAATGTCAGCAAAATCACCTGTTTTGTCATCACTTTAGACATTACGCTAGAGAATCATTCAAATACTAGCTCTAAAATGACATTGGTGAATGAGTAACGGCTTCTGCTGTTCTGACGTCAGCTGCAGATGTGAATGAATGGCAGAAAAAAGTAGTTCCTAATACAAAAGGGTTTTTAGACTCTTCATTTTTTATTTTATTTTTTATATACACGATTGTGCCGTCTAACTATTGTAAAAACACACCTCCCACCAGTGCCGATATACAGCCATATCTCACTGCTACGAGTGTGATATTGCTCATATATACTTTTATATGTTTATATACTATATATTTTTTCTTCTGGAGAAAGTCTTATTTGTTTTATTTCGGCTAGAATAAAAGCATTTTAATTTTTTTTAAAACCATTTTAAGGTTAAAATTATTAGCCCCTTTAGGCTATATTTTTTTCACGATAGTCTACAAAACAAACCATTGTTATACAATAACTTGCCTAATTACCCTAACCTGCCTAGTTAACCTAATTAACCTAGTTAAGCTTTTAAATGTCACTTTAAGCTGTATAGAAGTGTCTTGAAAAATATCTAGTAAAATATTATTTACTGTCATCATGACAAAGATAAAATAAATTAGTTATTAGAAATGAGTTAATAAAACTATTATGTTTAGAAATGTGTTGAAAAAATCTCTCCGTTAAACTGAAATTGGAGAAAAAAATAAACGGGAGCTAAAAATTCAATTCTGATTTCAACTATATATATATATATATATATATATATATATATATATATATATATATATATATATATATATATATATATATATATATATATATATATATATATATATATATATATATATATATAAGAGCATTTAAAAATGTATTAGTTATTGTGTAATTGTTTTCTAAGAAAATACAGTAATATAACACATCATATAACATTACTGTATTAATAATATAACATATCATGGCAAATCTCTTTTTGACTGCCACTGTAACAAACAAATTAGACATAATTAAAAAAAAAATAGATATATGTATGATATACAACTATTATGAGATTGGAAATATATGGTATTGACCCTAAAATACATATATATTTTAAATATATTTTGTTATGTAAAGAATAAAATATATAGATTTTTTCCATTTCAAAAATGTTTTGAGACCTACACTTACAAAACACATCCAGCATATATTGAAATCCTAATTTTAGTATGAAAAAATATATAGATATGCATTGTTGACAGAACATATTTCTATTGTATTATTTTATTAGATCTTATACAGACAGCACCAAATTGCCTTAAAGGATAAAAAAGCATCTGAGTGACTAACTAATTAGAGCACGAGTTGTTGTAATCCTTAAATAATCATAAAGCATGTTAGTAAATGAACTCACCGTGTTTGAATCTCGTCTGCCACTGTGATGAAGCTCACACACAGGTGTTCAGTCTCTGCACCGCTGACAGGTGAACGCACGCACCTGTGCTGAACAGAGCTTGACGCATGCGCGAGAGGTCTCGAAAGCCACTGTTGCATTATTGATGGATAAACCGTTCAATCACTTCCGTAAGAGCTCAGTCGACAGCACCGCTATTCAACACTACTTGTTTAGAGGCAGGTAAACAATGAAACCAATAGCAACCAAATACACGCAATTATGTATGTTTTTTGTTTTGTTTTCCACATTACTCCTTTATGCAAAAGAAAATGAAAACAAACATACAATATATATATATATATATATATATATATATATATATATATATATATATATATATATATATATATATACAGTTGCAATCAGAATTATTGAACCCCCCTTTGAATTTTTATTCTTTTTTAAATATTTCCCAAATGATGTTTAACAGAACAAGGAAATTTTCACAGTATGTCTGATAATATTTTTTCTTCTGGGGAAAGTCTTATTTGTTTTATTTCGGCTAGAATAAAAGCAGTGTTAAATTTTTTAAAACCTATTTTAAGGTCAAAATTATTAGCCCCTTTAAGCTATATATTTTTTCAATAATATACAGAACAAACCATCATTATACAATAACTTGCCTAATTACCCTAACCTGCCTAGTTAACCTAATTAACCTAGTTAAGCCCTAAAATGTCACTTTAAGCTGTATAGAAGTGTCTTGAAAAATATCTAGTAAAATATTATTTACTGTCATCATGACAAAGATAAAATAAATCAATTATTAGAGATTAGTTATTAAAATTATTATGTTTAGAAATGTGCTGAAAAATTTTCTCTCCTTTAAACAGAAATTGGGGACAAAAATAAACAGGGGGGCTAATAATTCAGGAGGTTGAATAATTCTGATTGCAACTTTTATATATATAAAAGTAATTTAAAATATATATTTCACAAAGAGCAAAATGAGAGAAAATATCAACTTTAGCATTGAGTACACATATACAATATATCAATATAAGTACACAATACATCAAAGCTAAATACACAAATAAAAAGCATGCATACATACATAAAAAAATATATAAAAATAACAAAAATGTAGAATCCTAATTTCTGATACATCTGCATATTCAAAATATATAAGTTAATCAAACAATATAGTATACAAATATATTTTCCAGCATTACCACTTCTGTAAAAAAAAAATTAATTGATAATAATAATTGGAAATAATTGAATAAAAATAAATAAATATAATGTATTTTAATAAATATTAGTAATTTTAATATGTAATAAATATTTATTATTAATTTATTCATTATTAATAATTATATATATATATATATATATATATATATATATATATATATATATATATATATATATATATATATATATATATATATATATATATATATATATATATAAACTGTATAGTAAGTAAGTAAAGTTTATTTATAAAGCACATTTAACTGCAGTGTGGCTAGACTTAAAAATAGAGAGAGAAGAAGCATTAACATTAACATATCCATACAATATAATAGAATGAAATAAAATAATATAGAATGAATGAAAGATTTAATAAACAAACAAATGAATAAATAATAATTTAATTATGTTAGAGGGGAGACCATGTGCTTTCTTAAATAAATAAATTAATTAATTAATAATTCTTCAACTTTAAATGTGATATCTGGTCACACATCCGCATTAATGTCCTAGATTCATTTATTTCCCTGTCAATATCCAGCCAATACTGTATATTGCTGAACACAAAACATTCTCACTTCATGCTTTCTGGACACTCTTCCCCCCTGGTGAGTTATTGCACAAGTCTCAGTCTAGAAACCATTCAGAACACATGAACTAGCAGTAACACAGTTCAACAGGGTCGAAGTAATCAGCCGTGGATAAACCGAGACAAAGGGTCGTTCTGATCCTCTATCTAGTTGCGTACACGCAAAGTCATGCATCTTTCGTATCAATGCGTTTTGCATTCATTCATAAACAGTAGGATTTGCATCTAAAAAATGCAGTGCAAAAAGTGCAATCTCAACTGTGCGTGAGTTTTTCTCAGTGCAGCATTTGCTTAAATCTCGACTGACCATCAATCTGAAGGTGTTTAGCAAACCGAGACTGAGATGTATGTGCAGAGAAAACAGACTTGTGTTTGTGTTTATACAAGGAAACCACACAGTGAATGTCTCACAGAGAAAATGGGTGTGGCACATCTGGACTGGAGACACAGCTGGAAGTGTGAATGTAGATTTTGAGACCTGACAGGATTTTTTTTAGCTCGTCCAGAGGATATGGGAAAGCTGTAGCATTGCTGCAATTTCAGCTGGAATGAAGAAAGGATTAAAAAAAAACATCCTTCAATTCAATTCATCCTCATTTCTATAGCGCTTTTACAATGTAGATTGTGTCAAAGCAGCTTCACAGAAGATTATAGTAAATTGAAACAGTGTCAGTCCAGTTTTCAGTGTTTAAGTTCAGTTTAGTTCAGTTTAGTGTTGAGTTCAAACACTGAAGAGCAAATCCATCGATGCGCAGCTTCACAAGTCCCGAACTATGCAAGCCAGTGGCGACAGCGGCAAAGAAAAAAGTTCACCAATTGGCGAAGGTGAAGAATAAAAAACCTCAAGAGAAACCAGGCTCAGTTGGGCACAACCATTTCTCCTATGGCCAAACATCTTGTGCAGAGCTGCACTCTAGGCGCCGGAGGCTGGAGTACGCTGGATGTTCATCGTGGAGAAGCTGCTGGTGGGAGAGGTCACCGCCTGGTGTACAGGCTGGCCCTTCAGGATCAATGCGAGGACTCGTCTGTCACTGGGGTCTTACAAGGATCAGTCTCATGTTCTCCACTCCTCCATGACCACCACAGCAGCTGCTCAGGATACGGCCTGGTCCAGGATTATGGAAACTTCAGGAATAATAAAAACAGACTGACATATGACATAATGACATAATAACAGAATGACATAATTTTTGAGAAACTGACTGTATAATACATTATTGTAGAATACACATTAAGCTAATTATATTTTTGAATTAACAGATATAACATCCTTAAATTTTTAACAAATTGATGTATTTTATTTGCAGTCATAAGAAGCTACTATGTTCACATTAGGAAATAAGGTCAGATTTTAATTTATATTCACCTTATTTTCTAAATGCATGTGATAGAGCCCAGAGAAATTTTCATTTTCCAGTCGATGAAGCTCTGGATTAAATGTAATGTTGTAAATAATATTCAGATTCTCTTTGTAGGTCCTCAGTGTATCATTAGGAGTCATCATTTTGTTTTGCTTATGTTTTTTACTCTGAAATTGCTGGTAGCCATTCACTTGCATCAAACACTGTTTGGGCCAAAAATCTTCTTTAATGTGTTACTTTTGAAAATGTCATCTCAGATGGCCAGCGAGTAAGGGAATTTACTGAAAGTTTTCTTTTTGGGTGACTTGTCTTCTCTGTGACATACAAAAACATACTTTTTTTTCCTTTCAGTTTTAGGTTATTTACTGTCTTGTTTTGACCCCTTCTCATCAGAACACTATTTGAACTTGACTTATAATTATTATTGGATATTCAGTTGAGATTCTCTGTAAACCAATGTTTATAAACAATGTTTATTTTGCTAGCTAACATTGTTATTCTTAAGGTGAATAATTAATCTGTACAACTTAATCCACTGAGAAAAAATAGATATATTTGTTGAGATGTGGAGAGGAGTTGACCACAATGACGGGGTTCGAGTCCGGTGATGAACTGTTCCAGAAAGTGGGTAAGATAAAAACAGAAACCAAAAAAAATTAATAAACAAGTAAATACCAAGGTGAGAATGTGGTAAAATCTGAAAACGTGGTACAAATCAGGCGAGAGCTTATCTTATCTTTTGAAAATTGTCGGTTGGATTTAGGGAAGCCGGTGGATGGGTCAATCGGTGCTTTTGAAAATACTATGGGTTGGGTTTAGGGAAGGAGGAGGGTGGGTCAGTTGATCGGTCAGTCAACAGCAGCCTCTGGTGGGTTTACAAGAGAACAGCAGGCATGAATGGCACTCGCAAAAGAAATTTGAGATCTCAAAAAACGTACACAGCGGCCTCTGGTGGATTCGCGAAAAACTGCAAAAAAACATAGCTCCTAAGATGTATTTGTCGGTCTCTAGAAATGTATATAGAGGTACATTTTCAGAATGAGCCTGGGTTACAAAATTTGCTTCACACAGAATTTATTGTTTCATGTTTTTGTGACCATCAGATTCCACTGTTTTGAAAGAACATGGCTCCCATTATTAGTGTGCACAATCATCTTCCTGAAGGGAGGGAATCTGAGCTATGAATCTGTGAGTGAGGTGACAGGACACCTTCTAATTATTGCATGGGCCTCAAAACCTTCACTGCCCCTCCATGAGGATGAGTTACTGGCTCATCAATGATTCATTCAACAGGAAGAGAGAACACTGAGCTTTTTTAACAAGGCGGAACCAGTGCGCGTGTCCTGTTTCAGGCCAGGCTAACAGATGCACTTACACACCCAGGACTGAGTCTGGGTGGCATGGGCTTATTATCCTTGTGTCTCTAAGTTTTGAAGAGGGTGTTGACATGGTTTGACTCACTCTGAAGGAAAAAGGCTTTGCCGCTGAGTTTCAGAATCATTCTTCATGGATTGGAATGCAGCATGTGGGTTTGTGTTAGTGTGGAAGGGGAAAGAATTGAAACCACATATCACTGTTATTTTTGTAGGATGTTGTTACAGTGAAGTGCTGCATTACAAACTACTATTATATTGAAGATGCTTTATTTATTTTAAGATGATAATTTTATGACCGCATAGAGAAATTAAATAAAAAAGATAATAGATATTTTTTGGTGTGTGTGTTTGTTTGTTTGTTAAACGGAAAAGAAAGAGTTACAATCCATTTATGTAGTTGTGTTTATGTATTCAGCTCTTTGATAGATATTTTTTTTATGCGTAAAGTTAAATAAGGGGCGACACAGTGGCGCAATCGTTAGCATTGGTTAGCACCATTGGTTAGCAATGGTTAGCACCTCACAGCAAGAAGGTCGTGGTTTCAAGTCTCGGCTGGGTCAGTTGCCTTTTCTGTGTGGTGATTGCTTGTTCTCCCTATGTTCATGTGGGTTTCCTCCGGGTGCTCCAGTTTACCCCACAGTCCAAAGACATGAGCTATAGGTGAATTGAATAAACTAAATTGGCCGTAGTGTATGTGTGTAGATGAGTGTGTGGGGGTGTTTCATAGTAGGCTCCTGGGTTGCAGCTGGATGGGCATCCGCTGTGTAAAACATATGCTGGATAAGTTGGCGGTTCATTGAATAAAGGGACTAAGCCGAAAAAAAATGAATGAATGAATGAATAATTTATATATTTTCTTACTGGACTGGTGGGATTGAGAATTTTAATTTACCTAGAATGCCATTTGACTTATTTATGATGAATTTCTTTCGCTCATAAAAATCCATTCATTTATTGATTTGAATGAATGAATGAATGAATGGTTTGTTGGTTGGTTGGATTAGATGGATGGATGGATGAATAAATGGTTGATTGATTCATTGTTTGATTGATTGTTTGATTGATTGATTGATTGATTGATTGATTGATTGATTGATTGATTGATTGATTGAACCAACCATTAATTTATTCATTCAACCAACCAACCAACCAACCAACCAACCATTCAATCAACCAACCAACCAACCAACTATCCATCCATCCATCCATCCATCCATCCATCCATCCATCCATCCAACAAACCATTCATTCATTCATTCATTCATTCATTCAATCATTCATTCATTCAACCAACCAACCAACCATCCAACTATCCATCCATCCATTCATCCATCCATCCATCCATCCATCCAACAAACCATTCATTCATTCATTCATTCATTCAATCATTCATTCATTCAATCAACCAACCAACCAACCAACCAACCATCCAACTATCCATCCATCCATCCATCCATCCATCCATCCATCCAACAAACCATTCATTCATTCATTCATTCATTCATTCATTCATTCATTCATTCATTCATTCATTCATTCATTTATTCATTCATTCATTCATTCATTCAATCATTCATTCATTCAATCATTCATTCATTCAATCATTCATTCAATCAACCAACCAACCAACCAACCATCCATCCATCCAACAAACCATTCATTCATTCATTCATTCATTCATTCATTCATTCATTCAATCAATCATTCAATCATTCATTCATTCAATCAACCAACCAACCAACCAACCAACCATCCAACTATCCATCCATCCAACTATCCATCCATCCAACCAACAAACCATTCATTCATTCATTCATTCATTCATTCATTCATTCATTCATTCATTCATTCATTCATTCATTCATTCATTCATTCATTCATTCATTCAATCATTCATTCATTCATTCATTCATTCATTCAATCAATCAATCAATCAACCAACCATGCATTCAATCAACCAACCATCCATCCAATCAATCAATCAATCAATAATTAATTGTTGCCTAAATACACACTAAACACACTGAGAAAACTAAAGGGTTTTAGCAGCAAAATGCTGTGTTGTGACTCTTTTATAAAATATTATTTAAAAATTATAACTGTTTAAAAAACATTTTTAATAACTTACATTAATATTAATATTTAAATAAATATCTACACTGACAATAAAAGGTATTTGAAATAAATTAAGATAGATAAAAATTAAATAAAATTTGAAAAATATTTAATAAAAATGATAAAAAAAAATTAAATGACAAAAAACTTCAACATTTCTTACATCATGCAGTAATTTATTAAATGCAGTTGTAATTGCCATGATTGATTGATAATGGTTGTTAGAATTTCCATATAAAATATATAATAATAAGCCTACATGTTAATACATGAATTTGTTCCAATTTTCATAGGTTTCATTTATGTTTTTTTCATATATAGAAAAGTAATATATGTTCATTATCGTCAAATGTTGTTATCTCTACATGAAACTTCTCCATTTTTAGTCCATCTTTGTCACGTCAAGTAAACGTACCCTTAGACATTCAGATTATGTCGCTGAGCAGCTTCTCTCCAGGTGGTCCAATATCACAACCGTCGGTTTTCTATGTCAACAGAGTAAGCTGAGATTCAACAGGGCATCATGCCAGCGATCTACTGTATCTCTTGACACACATTCAGAACACACATACACACACACACTTATCAGAGCTCATGTCAATGCCTCTGCTCATGTTGGATATGCCCTGTAAAGGCATGAAGAGCAAACCCACGTTTGACGTCCTTCGCTCTCCAAACGGCAAACACCTCCCCGGTGCAGAACGTGAGTGTAACATTAGAGTAGTCTATATTTACCCTAGTACTGTCCGTCTGGATGGTTTGCGGTGTACTACTGCATGCCATGAATGTGTGAGAGGACAAACCCATTTCACGAACGCTATGGAGTATTCTGAGCTTTTAAAAGTATACTTATTAAAGTATTCTCTATAGGTTTTCATGCTGGAGAATGAAACGTGGATTGAATTGCGGTTATAAAAATTGTGGAGCCGTTCAATGCATTTTTGAATTTTAGTTTACCGCTTTTACATCTTTCTATGTAAACATACCCTAAATAAATGTCACGGTGGCTCAGTGGTTAGCACTGTTGTGTCACAGGAAGAAGGTCGCTACTTCAACTCCCGGCTGGGCCAGTTGGCATTTCTGTGTGGAGTTTCCTCCACAGTCCAAAGACATGCCGTATAGGTGATTTGGATGAACTAAACTGACCACAGTTTATGAGTGTGTGTGAATACGATTGTGTATGGGTGTTTCCCAGTGCTGGGTTGCAGCTGGAAGGGCATCATTCCACTGTGGCAACCCTCGATAAACAAGGGACTAAGCTGAAGGAAAATGAATGAATGAATACCCTAAATAGTCTGTGGAAACTTGTTTCAGGTGTAGAATTTTGCCTTTATTTTGTAGTTCTTGCTTTCTTTCGACAGACTTTGGGCAATTGTGAGAAAAATGTCAGAACTGCAAGATCAGATCTAAGAAGTAAATGAGTAAATGATGAGTGAAATAATATGTTGGGGTGAAGTAGAGCCTTACTCTAAATATAATCTCATCTACAGTTTGCAGTTTAACACAATGCTTAGCAGATTTTCTATGCGACGCAGACATGCCTGACGTTTTTATATATATATATATATATATATATATATATATATATAAAATATATATATATAAATATAAAAATATAGAGTTTAAACAAATTCAAATTAAAAGAAAAAGAAGTCCAAAAGTCTTAAAATTTGCTTAATCAGATTAGTTATGATCAAAGAAAAATATTACTCCCAAAATTGCGTTCTTTTGCTGTCACTGTCACCCAATTACAATGAGAACTTGTCTTTACACTCACCACTTGAGGTGATTTTGGGCCTTTGGGTATGAAAAAGGGTAATGGAACATGGGGGAAAATAGTGATGGTAGTGAACATTACACCTGTGTGACCAATCAGCTGTCCAGTGGTGTAAAGTATCCAATTACAAATACTCAAGCCACTGTAATCGAGTAGTTTATCTCAGAAATTGTAATTCACTAAATGTGTACTTTTACTTTACCTTCAGTACATTTTTAGTTCTGTATCGGTACTTTTACTCCACTACTTTCCTTCTAACCTGCAGTCGCTACTTTATTTGTTCTTGTCTATGAGGATTAGAAAAATCAGTCCTGTGATTGCTGTTCAGTCAAATCCCACATAGAAGGTAAATCTCATCCTAATGAACTACCTCAAGACATGGGCGATTTATAATTGCAGCAAACTGGAAGCATTAAGTGTCCAAAAGAAGATGTCCAAAATCTTTACACGCATTGACCCAGAGACTGTTTAGATGCATGTCATTGATGAAAAGATGATGGATGTTTACTGTATGATGACTGAAATGGCCTTCAACACCCAGCAGGCACAAGACGTCAACATGACGTCAGATTGACGTTGTACCCCAATGTCTGGAAAAGAGAACTCACCGTCCCAATGTTGAACTGTGCAGAGACGATCCTCACCACAAGTAACTGTCCAAAGTAAGTGCTAAAGTCACAGGAAATAAGGCAAATATTTGTGTTATTTGTTATGAGACATTTTGGATACATTAGAGGGAAAAATGCATTTAAATGGTGGAGTAAATTCCTACAATTATCACTCCATGTGTGTATGGATAAAGAAATTAAATGATTGACAGTGTTCTGCCATCTTGTATATATGGTATTATTATTATTATAACAAATTTTGAGATTTTTACAGCAGGCACAAGACGTCAACGTGACATCAGATTGATGTTGTACCCTAACGTCATGGGGACGTTGCATTTTGTTTGGAAATGAAAATCGTGTCGACGTCAACGTCCAACCTAAAATCAACCAAATATCAATGTCTAATGATGTTACAGCTTGACGTTGTGTTGACGTTACCACTATGACGTCTATCAGATGTTGGATTTTGGTTGCCATATCTGACGAATAAATGTCAGTATTTGATGTCAATATGACGCTGGTTTAAGATTTTGGCTCGACGTTGAACTTTGGTCGTTTTCTAACACCTAAAATCAACCAAATATCAACATAATTTGACGTTGTTATTGTACATCAAAATAACGTTGTCCTTAGACGCTGGCTAGACATCGAATTTTGGTGACCTGACATCACAACCTAAATCTAACAATATTAACATCTTATGACGTCGTGTGCCTGCTGGGCAATAACTAAATGCACTACAAAATGTTACGTTTACACACATCCACAAATTACATGTAAATGCATCAGCTATTTACAGCGTAATACTCAATACTCACTCTTGAGTACTTTTGAAAGGTTTAGAGTAAAAGTATCTGTTATAAATATTACTCAAAGTATGAGTAATATTTTTAACAGATTATTTTACTCTACCTGCACTGCATTTTTAGACAAATAATTGTACTTTTACTTAAGTATAATTTTTCAGTACTCCTTCCACCACTGCAGCTGTCCTTATTATGCTTGCTTTGTTCACTCTTGGTTGCTAGCAGGACTTAATTTGTGCAGAACACGGCGGATCCGGATCTGGCACCTCTGAAATCTGATCCGGCACTTCTTTTTACCGATCCCCCTCCTTAACCGCCCTTCTCCCCCTTCCGCTATTCACTTTTACTTTCTTCTGCGACTCTCCAACCCTCTTCACTTTCGTCAGCGACACCCCTCCGCCATCCATCGCACCATCCACCAACCACCCCCCCACCCCACTCTCCAATTTCATGCACGACACCTCTCCATCCTTGGGTAACATGCCGGATTCGTTACCCCAATCTGTTCCGGGACCTCGCAATTCACAAATTAAGCACTGGTTGCTAGGATACCAATACTACAGGCGGCAGCTTTTTTTTCCCTTTTTTGCAAAACATTGACAAGACTTCCTTCATGTTAGGTTGGAAACCATTCAAATGTCACTTCAAAACATCTAAATTACAGTTCATAGTCGGACCACGTTCATGGTTCTTTTTTGTTTGTTTGTTTGTTTGTTTGTTTGTTTGTTTGTTTGTTTGTTTGTTTGTTTGTTTGTTTGTTTGTTTGTTTGTTTGTTTGTTCTTTTCCCTCTATTTTTTGCACTTGACAGCTTTGGTTATCATATCGATGTTCAATAATTTATATAATCAAAATACATTGATTGTTACATGGCAGGAGTGTCATATTTTAGTTGCTACATGCAGAATTGATATTGATAGACACAAAGCTGTGCTCTTATATGAATCAATGCTTTCTGAGAGCTGAGCAGGATGGTTTTCATGTTAACACTGGCTCGTATTCCAGAGGATCAGATGGATAGAAAGAGAGAGAGAGAAGCTGACTCTTGATCACTCAGATGACGCCATTGCGGGGTTCAGGTTACTGTGCTGCAGAGGGTTTGATGGCTGGTTATCTGAGGTAAGGTAAGGATGGATCATTTCATCTACATTCCTCTTCATTACTGGGCCGTATAACCCATAATTCACCTCTATACCGAACGCATGAAATCTGGAAATGCTGACACTGAGGAAGTAATGCAATTTACTGTCTAAACACCATTGAAACTTTGCATCAGGAAAGGGTTTGGGTCGGGTCTCGAAAAAATTTTGGGAGGGTCTGTGTTTACCTTTCCTCTTCGACTCCATCAAGTGCCAGTCACAGAAAATGAAACATCCTGCTTTGTTAAACTAGTGACCTCTCTTTCCTCTTGTTCAGACTCATGTGACATCGGTCATGCAGTTTCTTTAATATTGACTGAGAGAAGAGTTAGCAATGATGAGTTGGTTGGTTGGCAGCATGGCAACTGTAATATTCTCACGGTTGCTATTGGTTGCCATCACACCTGAACAAGAGAGTAACTGAGGCATTAAATCTGATTGGCCGATAGCAGCCCCCCTACTGAGATATTTGGATAGCTTTCTTCTTAAAAGGGATAGTTCACCCAAAATTGAAAAGGTGCTGGGAATACATCAAAATATTTTATTTTATTTTAAACATTTTAAATGGTCTTTTTAGAGCCAACATACAATTACGTTTTTCTTTGAAAATAATAAATAAAAACAATCTGTAATATTCTGTGACATTTTTAGATCTGCAAGACACTTTAAAATATCAAGGAAATAATTTTTAATGTCATTTTTTTTTTTTTTACTACAGTTAAATGGTCTTTATAAAGTCATTATATTCCTTCAAGAACAATTTATGTTGTTAAAGAATCAATAAAAAAATTCTAAAAATCCCTGAGCCAAATTCAAAGGTTTTTTAGACATATATGTCATGGCAAAATTTCAGGAATTTTAATTATTATTATTATTATTATTATTATTATTATTATTATTATTATTATTATTATCTCATTATTGTTTGTGATGAAATATACATACGTTAAACGTGACGTAAAATGAATCAGTGTTAATTTCAGCCTGATCTCACGAGGAAACGTAAGTATTTTACGTTTTGTCAGTTTAGTGGCTAATTTGTGCGAATTCGTACGAGTTGAGTCTTACAAAAATGTACGATTTTAAAAAGGAGGCATGGCACCCAACCGCCATTGGGTGATGAGCAAATTGTACTAAATTGTACGAATTAGATTGTACGAATTCATGCAAAATAGCCACTAAATCAAAAAGTTACGAATTGCCGTGAGATTGTGTTGGTTAATGTAGATTAGATTATCCCTACTGAGATAGTTCACCCAACATTGAAAAGGCGCTGGGAATACATTGAAATATTATGTTATTTTATACAGTTTAAATAATTTTTATAGAGGCAAAATACAATTCTGTTTTCCTTTGAAAATCCTAAAATAAAAATCTGGGTAACACTTTACAATAAGGTTCATTAGTTAATGCATTTACTAACATGAACTAATCATAAACAACACTTGTACAGCATTTGTTAATCATAATTCAACATTCACTAATGCATTATTAACATCCAAGTTCATGCTTGTTAACATTAGTTAATGCACCATGAATTAACATGAACTAACAATGAATAACTGTATTTTCATTACCTAACGTTAACTAACATGAACAAATGCTGTAGTAAATGCATTGCTCATTGTTTGTTCATGTTAGTAAATGCATTAACTAGCATTAACGAATGAACCTTATTGTAAAGTGTGACCAAAATCTGTAATGTTCAGTGACGTTTTTCGATATAAGGCATTTTAAAATATCAAGGAAATGTTAATGCAAATCTTTGTATCTTCGTTTTTATAGAAACAGAAAGTCATTATTTTCTTTCAAGAACAATTTATACTGTCAAAGAATCAATTTTAAAAAATCTGAAAATCCCTGAACCAAATTCAAAGGCATTTTAGACAAGTAAAACGCTTTAACATGACATGGCAACATTTCAGGGATTTCAATTGTTATTATGCTTATCTCATTGTTTATAATGAAATATGCATACATTGTGGGATAAAACAAATCAGTTTTAATTTAGATTAGATTATTCAGCTTATTTCACCCAAAATTTGAAAGGTGCTGGGAATACAGCGAAATATTTTATTTTATGTTAAACAGTTTAAATGGTCTTTTTAGAGCCAAAATGCAATTGTGTTTTTCTTTGAAAATAATAAATAAAAACAATCTGTAATATTCTGTGACATTTTTAGAGGAAATAATTTTTACAGTTAAATGGTCTTTATAAAGTCATTATATTCCTTCAAGAACAATTTATGTTGTTAAAGAATCAATAAAAAAAAATTCTAAACATCCCTGAACCAAATTCAAAGGTATTTTAGACATACAGTATATGTCATGGCAAAATTTCAGGAATTTTAATAATAATAATAATAATAATAATAATAATTATACGATTTTAAAAAGGAGGCCTTTTGGGTGATAAACAAATCGTACTAAATTGTATGAATTAAATCGTTCGAATTCATACAAATTAGCCACTAAATCAAAAAGATTCACAGTATCGAAAGCCTTTTTAAAGTCTAAAAATACTGCTCCCACAACTTTTCCTTGATCCAAACTGCTTTTTATCATATCTATAAAGTTACATGTTGCCATTTCTGTTGAATATTTTGGTCGAAATCCAAACTGCTTAGGGTTCAGCAAATTATTTTCTTCTAAATACTTCATTAATTGTTCAGCCACTAACTTTTCTAAAACTTTGGATATTACTGGAACAATTGAGATAGGCCTATAATTACACACCTCATCCAGCTCCCCAGACTTAAAAACAGGGGTCACCACTGCCGTTTTAAAAATTTGTAGAAACTTGCCAGATTTAATAGACAGATTTACCAAATAAGCTATTGGCCTTAGCAACACTGAGCTATGTTTTTTTTAATAAAAGAAGCATCTAACCCAAATATATCTTTAGCTTTTGAACTATTTATTTGATTAATAATATTGCTAATTTTATCTTCATCGACCTGTGAAATATGAAAAGATGATAAACTTCTTACTACTTCATGTGATATACACACAGAATTAAAATTTGTTGCGAGTTCTTCTACTGATTTAATAAAAAAAGTGTTAAATTAATTTGCAATTTCCAAATTATCATTACTAACTTTACCATTTATAATTATCTTTGATATAACTTGACGTTGACTACATTTCTGATTGGTGAGTTTATTCATATGTTTCCAAATAAGTGAGCTATTACCCTGTGATTCAGCAAACAACTGCATGAAGTAAGATGACTTTGCTTTTATAAGTTCATTAACCACTTTATTTCTTAAACCTTTAAATATCAATATATCTGTTTGTTGTTTTGTAGATATAGATTTTTTCAGTGCCAGATCCCTCTTTTTCATTAACTGATGTATATCTTTATTTATCCATGGCAAAAACACCTTCTTCCTATTACTTTTGAAGAAACATGTATACTTCTGAATAGTATTACCAATTGTGTCCATCAAAGAATTACAGCATTCATCTAAATGATCAATTTGAAATATATTCTCCCATATATGTTCACCCATACATGAAAAGGGGCTGGGAATATATAAAAATATTTTATTTTATTTTATTTTAAATAGTTTAAATGGTCTTTATAGAGACAAAATATAATTATGTTTTCCTTTGAAAATCATAAAATAAAAATCTGTAACTTTCTGTGACGTTTTTAGATCTGTAAGACACTTTAAAATACCAATGAAAAGTTTTTAATGTAAATTTGTGTGCAGTTCCATGGTCTTTATAGAAGCAAAAAATCATTATTCTCCTTCAAGAATAGTTTATACTGTCAAAGAATCAATATTTTTTTCCCCCTGAAAATCCCTGAACCAAATTCAAAGGCATTTTAGACATATAAAACGCTTTAAAATGTCATGGCAAAATGTCAGGGATTTTAATTATTATTATGTTTTATATCATTATTGTTTATTATGAAATATACATACTTTGTGGGATAAAACCAATCAGTGTTAATTTAGATTAGATTGTCTTAAATGTTTTATGCTTTGTTTAGATTACCCTCTTTAGTACTCTTCAATACTATGAAAATCTTTCAAAATCATAAATAGAGAGCATATGTCAATGTGAGAAACTTTCTAAGTGACGTTAGGAATGTCTCAGTTCAGGTGCTGGAAGTGCCACATTCTGAGCCTCAGTCAGTCTCCTATTAATATCCTCAATGGGTGGTCTTTATAATGGCCTCTTTCTGCTTTGATCCTAATTAAGGTTTGTGTATAAGAAGCAACATTTGCTGTCTCTTTAGCTTATCGTTCTTTCTCTTTTCATGTAAGCTTTCAGCAGAAAGCGGTGTGCTTATTAGTGCTCTTAATTTGGCTCATAGGCCAAAAGAGCTGCATGGTTACAGTGTTAATGTTTGGACTGGATATGCATTCTCTGTAGGTCTGCTGGAAAAATCTTTGGAGGAACTAAGAATGGTACAGTATTGCATTACATAGTAAAACGGCACAGGCGCCAATGATCAGATTAAGTTCAATCACAGGGGAAAGGGATGGCAGATAAACCTTTGTGTGGTCCATTTGTGCTTTTGAAAAGTCATGGTCCTTATTGATGGTCTAGACATACTGCTGGACCACAGATGAAAACATCTGGATGAAGCATAAATAATGCATTTCAAACTGATATTGAGGTGAACATTTGTCTGGGTCGATAGAACATCAAAATACATCATATCTGAAGTGATATCACTTATCACATAAGTGATAAGATGAGCAATAATTTTAAGGTTTATAACAATAACCCACATTCTGACCAAGAAGAGATACAGTTGAAGTCTGAATTATTAGCCCCCCTGTTTATTTTTTTCCCCATTTTCTTTTTAACGGAGAGAAGATTTTTTTTCAGCACATTTCTAAGCAAAATAGTTTTAATAACTCATTTCTAATAACTGATTTATTTTATCTTTGCCATGATGACAGTAAATCATATGTTTTACTCCATTAATAATAAGACACTTCTATACATCTTAAAGTGACATTTAAAGGCTGAACTGGGTTAATTAGGTTTACTAGGCAAGTTAGGGTAATTAGGCAAGTTATTGTATAACGATGGTTTGTTCTGTAGACTATCGAAAAAAAAAATAGCTTAAAGGGGCTAATCATTTTGACCTTAAAATGGCTGTTAAAAAATTTAAAACTGCTTTTACTCTAGCCAAAATTAAACAAATAAGACTTTCTCTTGAAGAAAAAAAAAAAAAAAAAAAAAAAAATATATATATATATATATATATATATATATATATATATATATATATATATATATATATATATATATATATATATATTAATTTCTGGTAAATTTCTGTAATTCAACCTCTGATATTTTACAGTAAATTTCTGTAATTTAACGGCAGTTATTTCATGTTTTGTTTCCGGCACCCCAGCTGCCGGAAATAAACCGTAAAATTACGGATTTTTTACGGTGTACATATTCACGTTATCTAAAATTCTGTTCCAAAAGTGATGGGGAATTGTCTTTACACTGATATAACAATATCTTTGACACCAAGGTGTATTTTTAGGATCTGCATTTGGCAAAGTTTTTAGAAAATTTTTAAATACAGATTACAGATTTTTTTTACAGTGTTCAGTTGAAGTCAGAATTATTAGCCACCCTTTAAATTTTTTTCTTTTTAAAATATTTCCCAAATGATGTTTAACAGAGGAAGGAAATGTTCACAGTATGTCTGATAATATTTTTTCTTCTGGAGAAAGTCTTATTTGTTTTATTTTGACTAGAATAAAAGCAGTTTTTATTTTTTTTAAAAACCATTTTAAGGTCAAAATTATTAGCCCCTTTTATATTTTTTCGATAGTCTACAGAACAAACCATCGTTATACAATAACTTGCCTAATTACCCTAACCTGCCTAGTTAACCTAATTAACCTAGTTAAGCCTTTAAATGTCACTTTAAGCTGTATAGAAGTGTCTTGAAAAATATCTAGTAAAATATTATTTACTGTCATCATGGCAAAGATAAAATAAATTAGTTATTAGAAATGAGTTATTAAAACTATTATGTTTGGAAATGTGCTGAAAAAAAATCTTCTCTCCGTTAAAAAGAAATAGGGGAAAAATATAAACAGTGGGGCTAATAACTCAGGGGGTATACTTATTAACAGACTATTGCACATAAAAAAAGTGAAAGTGAAAGCTTATGCTAAAATTAGTTTTGAAGAGTAAAATTGGTTGTATTGATGTTGTTTTGCTGGAAATAAATATGTATAATTTTCATATAATTCTCAATTTCTCATAAAATGTCATGGTTAAAAATAAATGTTGTAGTTTTCCCTAAACACATTCAGAGAACAAAGGTTTTAGCAGCAAAATGTATGCCTTATTTTATAAAATGATATTTTTAAAGAATTATTATTTTAATTTATACATTGTACAATAAAATATATTTAAAATAAAGAAAAACATTTCAATTAATATTAATATTTATATAAATATGTACCTTTACAATAATTGATTGATTGATTGATTGATTGATTGATTGATTGATTGATTGATTGATTGATTGATTGATTGATTGATTGACATTACAAAAAACTTCAGATTTCTTATAGAATGCAGTCATTTATTTAATGCAGTTGTAATTTCTATGATTGATAGTTTTATTGATTGATTGATTGAAATAAAACAAGTCAGCAAAAGAACATTAGACAGACAGACAGAACTGCATCCCAATCATCACAAATACTGCAGAAGACCGACTAGAACCGGCATGGACCAAAGATTCTCACAGAAATCAGTCAAGTTTGGTGAAGGAAAAATCATGGTTTGGGGTTACATTCAGTATAGGGGATTGCGAGAAATCTCCAGTGTGAATGGCAACATCAACAGCCTGAGGTATCAAGACTTTTGTGCTGCCCATTACATTACAAACCTCAGGAGAGGGCAAATTCTTCAGCTTGATATCACTCCTTCTCATACTTCAGCCTCCACATCAAAGTTCCTGAAAGCAAAGAAGGTCAAAGTGCTCCAGGATTGGCCAGCCCAGTCACCAGACATGAACATTATTGAGCATGTCTGGGGTAAGACGAAGGAGGAGGCATTGAAGATGAATCCAAAGAATCTTGAGCCACTTCTGATATCAAATGATCAACTAGAAGTCAAATTATTATTTGGTGTTCCTAAAACTTGGACAGGCGACAAGGCTTTTGTCAGGGAGTGTGGATAGATAGATAGATAGATGGATTAGGGTTGCAAGGATTAGGGTTAACAGAAATCTCCAAACACATGAATCGATATCAAACAAATGTATCACCATCATATCTTAACAAAACAGGGTGTGCTAGTTTGACAACAGATCAGACAGACAGATACAGATGGATGGCTATCAGTCACAGACAGACAGAAAGCCCCACACACGTGTGACACTGCGCTCAGCCTGGAGTCCCAGAGCCAAAGTCTCTGCCGCCGAGCATGAATACAGGGCTCTGTTCACCATCCCAGTCATCACATTCCTCCAGAGCCACACGGCCCGGCGGAGGAGAGGCCAGGATCTCACTTACAATACAGCCAGTCTGCACACGGCCTGCCAACAACCCCGTCACGCTCCCAAAATGTCACAGCTCATTGTCCAGCGGTTTGTCTCTGACGTAGGTGTGAAGAGCATTGTAGTCATGAGGGATTGCTCGCTCACTAAACACACATTTTCAGATTACTAGCATGGTAAATGGTAGTTTTACCAAGTGGAATAGACGTTTTGCTGAGATACAGGCATACAGCTGTAATCAAATCATAATGATTCATGCTGCAGAAGAGTTAAAGTAACAACCTGACAATCAATATATGATGGAAATGTGTTTTACTGCTGGCAATTTCATCAAAAGTTATGTATTATTTTTTATTGTTCTAAGTACCAGTAGAAACATTTTGAAGGAAGTATGTTGTGCAATGTTATTTAAAACTCACATATAATACAGAACAACAGAATAAATGTTTATATATATATACAGTTGAAGTCAGAATTATTAGCCCCCCTGAATTATTAGACTGCTTGTTTATTTTTTCCCCAATTTCTGTTTAACGGAGAGAAGATTTTTTTAACACATTTCTAAACATAATAGTTTAATAACTCATTTCTAATAACTGATTTATTTTATCTTTGCTATGATAAATAATATTTTACTAGATATTTTTCAAGACGCTTCTATTCAGCTTAAAGTGACATTTAAAGGCTTAACTAGGTAACTAAAAAGCCTTTATCGAAAAAAAAATATAGCTTAAAGGGGCTAATAATTCTGTCCCTAAAATGGTGTTTAAAAAATTTAAAACAGCTTTTATTCTAGCCAAAATAAAACAAATAAGACTTTTTCCAGAAGAAAAAATATTATCAGACATACTGTGAAAATGTCCTTGCGTTGTTAAACATCATTTTGGAAATATTTAAATATTTAAAAAAGAAGAAAAAAATTCAAAGGGGGCTAATAATTCTGACTTCAACTGTATATATACAGTATATATATATATATATATATATATATATATATATATTTTTTTTTTTATATATATATATCATTCATTCATTTTCTTTTCAGCTTAGTCCCTTTATTAACCCGGGGTCGCCATAGCAGAATGAACCGCCAACTTATCCAGCACGTTTTTTTTATGCAGCGGATGCCCTTTCAGCAGCAACCCATCTCTGGGAAGCATCCACACACACTCATTCACACTCATACACTACAGACAATTTAGCCTACCCAATTCACCTGTACCGCATGTCTTTGGACTTGTGGGGGAAACCGGAGCACCCGGAGTAAACCCACGCAAACACGGGGAGAACATACAAACTCCACACTGAAACACCAACTGACCGAGCCGAGGCTCAAACCAGTGACCTTCTTGCTGTAATGTGAACGTGCTACCTACTGCGCTACCGTGCAGCTCTCAAAGTATCATGTAAAGTGTTTTTTAAAAATCTATTTGAATGAAAGTACTGTAAAAAAAATCAAACGATATAAGAAAGTATAAATTCATTTTTTCAGTTTCACATTTCAACATGTTGCTGTTTCCTTTATAATTATGTAAATTTTAAGAGTTACATTTTTTTCTCTCCAGTATTTTAGTGTATAGTCAACCATGCATATATATATATATAAAAAAAAAACAACCATGCACATTGAAATGAATAAATAACAAAATAATGATTAATACTTCAATTGTTTTCATGTACTGTTGTGACCGTATTTTTACAAAGTGCAAAATATGATTTAATTTTATTTCATTATTATGATTTTTAACTTTAGCATTAATGGAAGTGTGTTTGCAAGAAAATTTCAGTTTTACTACAGAATCTATTTTAGATTCAAAGCATTGCAGAAATCCTACAAGGAACATGCAGGAATTCTACAAGGACCATGCAGGACACCTGTAGGAATCATGCAGGAATCCTATAAGGAGCATGCATGACTTTTCAGAAAATGTAAATAATTAATTATTTATTCATCAAAAGAGTTTAAAGATAAAATTAAATAAGTGTGCTTAAAATGAACACTCTGAACACAACATGGCCCATTATTTTGCAGAAACCAACAACTCATTTTTAAATCAAAAGACATTTTTGATATAACTTAGCTAATAAAAACATAAATAATTACATATATATATATGTTCTAGTGAGTTTCCCTCACCTTTTATGTGTTTCACATAAGTTACATAAGTTAAGCTACTAAGTTAACTGAGAATTATGCGTTTACAGTACATGTATAAATGCTGAAGTATAAGGTACTAAATGTAAATGATCATCTTGAATGATCAATATCTCTGATTTAAATATTTGTGCAATGATAAATATTTCTGTTTTTTAATATCTACACTATTACATTTAGCTGTATTTTATATTTAATCGTTCCGTGATAAATGGGATCTTTATGGCCTTCATATGTGTACAGAAAACTGTAAACAGAGTTGTTATATTATTCATTCATTCATTTCCTTCGGCTTAGTCCCTTTATTTATCAGGGGTCGCCACAGTGAAATGAACCGCCACTTACCAGCATATGTTTTACACAGCAGATGCCCTTCCAGCTGCAACACAGTACTGGGAAACACACTCTCACATTCACACTTATACACTACGACCAATTTAGATTATTCAGTTCACCTATAGCGCATGTCTTTTGGCTGTGGGGGAAACCGGAGCACCTGGAAACCCATGCGGACATAGGGAGAGCATGCAAACTCCACACAGAAACACCAACTGACCCAGCTCGAACCACGACCTTCTTGCTGTGAGGCAACAGTGCTAACCACTGAGCCACTGCGCCGCCTGTGTTATATCACTTTGTTTTATTTGGGATTGTTTATTAGTACGCATTTTAGAATTTGGACAATATATTTGGGCCAGTTGATTGCATAAATTTAACTTATGAGGTCCACAATATCTATCGGAAATAAACATTAACATTCCAGCAAAACAATGAATTACATCCTGCAGGAATCGTATTTTTTCTGTAGGATGTTACACATACAGGACATCACTGGACATGCCTACAGCTATCCTGTATCAGGCCGGTAGCCAGCCTGGTGAAAGGAGTGGTTCTTTTTTTTCTCAAAAAGTGGATCTTTTTGCGGCTATAAGCCTCATATAGGCTACTATTGAATTATGAAATTTAAATACCACATTTTAGTGACATTTTAAGCACTATTTTAGCTAAATAAATTGTCGGATGGTCATCATAACCAAACAAAGTACATTTGAAAATTAATGGATAACAACAATAGCCAAATGGTCGCTTTTGGTGCTTCACACCTTTTCATTGGTCATTTTTTTTTTCAAGAATAAGGTCCAAGAATTAGAATAAAAGTTATTTGTAAACTTTTTCTATTTAACAATATAGTAGCGAAAGATGAATTCACTTACATAAGATTGTTTGTTTTCTTGCAAAGCTGGATGTTGAACTCATGAAAAATAATTGTGTGCACTGGCCACAACTGATTAGCTGAAGTCACATCGAAGCGACAGCCAACAGAGGATTACACTTGGTCTTAAAACCTTTTTCGCTGGGTTATTTCCACAATTTATGAAGGCATAGCAGTCAAAATAGGAAAAATAAACTCATGTATGGGGCAAATTTTGGACCTTTGTCAGTGAGGGGTGGATCTTTCGAACCACCCGAACCCACCCTGGCTACGGGCCTGTATATGTACATGTGTTGTAAGTAACTTAAAGCTCAAAATGTAACGAGTAAAATATTAATGAAAATTGATCAGTGGTGCTTTACATGATTTCAGCAAAAAGTAATTAGTTACTGTAATGGATTATGTTTACTACCACTTCCAACACCTTGGTCTTATAGTTCCTCTACATTTTCTATATGGGCTTTTGATTCACAGTTCTAGCAAGGCTTAACATGTTTACCATTACCTGCACATGATTTCCCACGACTCGTCTTATGTACAGTGAAACCTGCTCCTCAAGTTATGACGAATATCTGATGTCATGCTTTTAACACGTTTTTTATTGTGGTGCATACCCCTCTATTAAGTGTCATGTTTGAATGTTCCTCCTCAAAACAGATTTATCACACTGCAGCAGATAAAATGCTGAAGAGATGATATTTTGGAGTTGCATTAGGGTGTTTCCATCCTGCATACTTCCCTTCTGACTTAAAGTGTATTAAAATGAGGAACAGCGATCTTATCTTGGAAATCAATGCTTTGTGTGTCATCAATTTTTGTACGAACTCTGCCCCCTCTGGTCAGCGTGTGTTACTACAAGCGGTCTCTGACAGGCGGTAACTCTGTATTAATCGATGGAGCTCAGCCAGCAGTGGGAGAAGTGAGTCATACACAAACATAAACACACGGAGAGAGGAGAAGGAGAGGATAACCTGGGTTCCTTGTGCAATTTATACTATCATACTATATAAGACGCATGCATTCCGAAATAGTTATGTGATATGTAACCAGGGCGTGAATTACAGGGGTATTTGAGGGGTTTGACCGCCCTATTGAAGACTTAAAGGCTTTTCAAAAATGTATCAGTAAGATGTACTGAGGTTGTTAAGATAATTTTATATTACTTTACCTGTAACTATGAAGATAGGCTTTTATAGGGCTTATTAACTGTAAGTTGCAATTTTAGCCACCCCTGAAATGGGTTATACCATTGATCTTACAGGTAAGGCCATGACGGAGTGAAGAAGCCAAGGTTAGAAAACATGGCGGATTCATTCAGGACTTGAATGTACAGCGTGGACAGAGAGAGAGAGAAGATAACGTAAGTGTTAAATGTAGTTTAATGATAAAGTCTGACGTTTTGTACTCAATCCTGTGAGGCGATATGCTTAGCAACAGCACTGTAGTAAGTTAAGGGTTTCTGTTATGATGTGAGTGACACGTAATATATTCAACTAAAGAGACTAAATGTCCCCTCTTTTTGTGTAAAGGACACTAAATCCCGGGGAAATGCATGTTTATTAGCAGGGATGGGCTAAAATACATTGAAATGTATTTTAAAATAAAATACCAAATGCATCAGTTTTACGTGTATCAAAAAAATACAGCAGCCACAAATGTATCAAAATAAAATACTGTATTTTGTATTTTAAAAATACTACAAAATATTTTACAAGGGAGCATGACATTTCTTTGCAAACCTTCCATCAATAGGCCTATTGGATCAATCCTCTTACCATTAGTGTTTGACAGCAACAGCATTTCTCAGAGCAAGTTTGTGAGCTGCTCTGCCAATTCATTCACGTCTACTCCTCTACATGAGGAGGTATTCATAAACCTTTGTTTCTCTTCCATTTTAGTATACATGTTGTACAAATTTCATACAGAAAGTGAAAGTCCTGTCCTGAAGATGATCTCTTTAATCACTGTAAAAACCATGTAATGCAATGAGTTGGAATATAGTACTATTGTATATCTCTTCATTGTGTTTTCATCCATTGGATGGCCCGTAAAATCGAAAAATCACTTAACAGTCTTATATTTTATAAGGGTGATATATAAAGATGTTATTTTATTTTTTTTATTCTCATAATTATTTTTTTAATAAATCAATTTTTTTGCAATTATAATCTTCAATGCTCAAGGTAAAAACATGCAGGTTTTAGTAATTTCAATACATCATGTTTTTTGCAATTATTCTCTTTAATGCACAACGTAAAACATAATATCTCTAAAAATGGAGTTATCTGTTTTTGCAAAGTCTGGAGTCTGGACTATTAATATATATTTGTGTGTAATATACTGGATTGTGCCACTTTGACATCTTTCCTCTCTTCATTAACTATACCTGCAGTTTAACTACTGGCATTTAAAACAGACACTGAAGTATAGGTATCGCCAATGTATGACTTATTTTTATGTTTGTTTTATTTTCTTGGCATCTACATCAGCAATCCATCCAAAACTATTATTATTTGTGCAGTTTACTCATTCTTGCAAGAGTTTTTCAGTTCTTCTTTAACCGGAATACTCTCAGTTTACCCCCTTAGTGAACACCAGTCCAGCATCTTTAGGTGTTTTATATTTCTAAAGTTCCTCTGCATTTCCACCTGTAGCACTGAGAATGATCGTGTTCTTAAAGCTCCTCATCCTGTTTTTAAGAACTGAAATTTTTATTCCAACTCATTTCTTAAGCAAAGATGCTGATGGAGAATTGTACACTATACAGTAGGCATGGGCCTGTATAAGATTCTGACGGTATGATAACCTTGGATAAAAATATCACTGTTTCACGGTATCACAGCATTGTGCTCACTGCTCTAAAATATATTATTTTAAAATGTCTGGGTAAAAAAACTAAAACTTTTTCCCCTTTGAACACAATATATTTTATTTTGAAAAACATTTATAATATTTTGGAGCAGTAAACATGTCAGGCAAAAATAATTACAATGAATCATTGACTTCTGCTGTCTTCATTAGTTTCAGAAACACAGATTACTTTACAATTTAAAATGGCATCCTTGGATTTATTTGATTTTTTTCTGCTGGAGATACTGTTGTCCTAAAAAAAAAAAAAAAAGAAATAAAAAATCTTACACATACCTTAGGAACGGTATTACAGAAAATGTTGCCGGTTTTAAAACCTTGACTTTTTCAAACCACGGTATACCTTGAAAACGGTTATCATCCCATGCCTACTATACAACCATTACATATTATTGGTCTAGTAATCATGCCGTATACTATTTTCAGTGATTGTTGATTTGCTCTCAATTATACCCATGCCATTCGTCAGTTCTTTTTTCTTTATGTGTGCATAATTTCCATCCATACACCAAAGCACTGATGACCTTCTTAATCAATTTTCTGTTCAGATCTCAAGCCTAGGCAAATGACTGAGAAAGCACCAATCAGAGGACACACTTTTATGATGTTATCATGTAGACTTCTTACAAAGTATTTTACAGTATTTTAAAATACAAAAATACAAGTATTTTAACTAAAGTATTTTGATACCATTTTTTAAATTACAAAACACTATTTTGTATTTAAAATATGTATTTGAAAAGCATGTATCATAAATACTGGCCATCCCTGTTTATCAGTATGTTAAAAACCGTCTGCAAATACTGTACCTTGCTAAAAGTTGACCACAAGTTGTGTAATGATTATTTCTCTCCATCAGACAACTCAACTTGGATGAGAACCACTGTTATCATCGGCTATAAAAGGAGACATCCATATCAGTTTCAAGGTAGTCACCTTTAATAATACTTCATGTTGAAGTTAAGCTGTTTTTAATGTAGCTATAGCGACAGAACTGCAGTTAAGTTTTCAATTAACAGTATTAAATATAATCAGCTAAATAATTATTTTAGCAGAAAGCACATAGTAGGCCTACTATGTGTTCAATATTAGCCAAAATACAAAGCAATAAGCTTGATTCTGTAAGTAAAGTTAACAAAGCAACTTTAAAACAAAATATGTCGGAACTTAAAATGTTAAATAGTTAGAACATGTAACAATATGTGTGAAAAGCTGTTTTTCCATGACATGTGAAACTTTGTGTTGTTTTTACTGATGTAATGGTCACTGCAGATCACAAATTAATCGCATTGCTAAAAAAGTATTGCGTTTTTGTCAGCAGATTTAAAATTATAAGATGCAAGTCAGCTATAAAAGTACAAATGCATTCATTTTAACTTCCTAAATAAAATGCTTTCTATCCTGAAACAGAAGGCATCAATTAAGATGATAATAAGAGTATTATCTTGAGCATCAAATATAATATTAGCATGATATATTGGCTCTAAAGCAGGGTTCCTGCAGATTTTAGCTCCAACTTGCCTCAACACACCTGCAAGGATGTTTCTAGAAAGCCTAGTAAGAGCTTTATTAGCTAGCCCAGGTGTGTCTGACTGGGGTTGAAACTTAACTTTGCAGGAGACCGTCCCTCCAGGACTGAGTTTGGACACCCCTGCTCTAAAGCTTGGGAGTAATCCATGCACTTAAAAAAAACAACAACAAAAAAATGCCCTACTTTTTTTAGGATGCATCTTACAAATTAGAATTAATTCATGATTTAATTCTGTAGGATGTTATAGTAACTCGTATTTGTCATGAGGGCAGCAGGTTATGTGTCCTGACTCAGCAGCTGAATGCAGTGGGTGTTTTCTCTCTCTCGAGCTGAACTGTGTGACTGTGGACGGGGTGTGGACCGTCTCCCAAACGGACATGCTCTGAGTACATGAGAAAACTATTTGATGTGTAAATGTGAGTAATTCTGGCCACATGCTTTGGGAATGAACTGTGCAATACCTTCATCATAACTCATGGAAAGCACCAAAATGTTTGCGTATGAATCATTCAAATGTAAACCACATCTGGAAAGCATACAGCTTCCCAACCTGCATATTATAGCTAATACAAACGCAATTTTGCTGTCATATTTATTGCAGTTTTGTTTCTTGGATTTGTAAAATTTATTTTTTTCTGCATTTTCCCCTCTGAATTAATATGCAAAAATCTATTCATTAAACAATTTTAACTTGCTTAACAAAACATATTAAGCCACAACAATTCTCAACTATAACCAGTGGCCTCTGAGCTATTTACAGTGAACTACGGCTGAATGCATTTGAAGATCCATAAAAGATCACTTACTATACTTGCCACCCCCAAACCTAATGAAACATGCTAGCTGGCAACATGGTGGCTCAGTGGTTAGCACTGTTGCCTCACAGCAAGAAGGTCACTGGTCCGAGTCCCGGCTGGGTCAGTTTGCATTTCTGTGTGGAGTTTGCATGTTCTCCCCATGTTTGGGTGCTCCGGTTTTCCCCACAGTCCAAAGACATGCAGTATAGGTGAATTGAATAAATTGGGCGTAGAGTATGTGTGTAAATGTGAGAGTCTATGGGTGTTTTTCAGTACTGGGTTGCAGCTGGAAAGGCATCAGTTGCGTAAAACATAGTTGGCAGTTCATTCCACTGTGGCGACCCCTGATGAATAAATGGTCTAAGTCGAAGGAAAATTAAATTTAATGAAATATGCTAGACAAACAAGATTTAAACCTGACAGTCTTAGGGTGCTTTCACACCTGCCTTATTTAGTTTGGTTGAAGAGTTCATTTTCCTTCTTGGTGCGGTTCGTTTGGCCTGGTGTGAATGTAGCTATCACACTCAAGTGCGCACCAAAAGCGGACCAAAAAAGAGAGAAAACATTACCTGATGGATGGTTGGTAATATTTCCAGAAGATGACCATGTCGCAATTTAGCTAAATTAATTCAGGAGCCTCCTCCTGAAGTGACTTGCGATGCGCCTTCGCCATTTGCAGTGCATTAAAACATTGTTTTCCAGCCTCAGCCACGCTTCATTCTCGAAATGTATAGTTTGTCTAAAGTGATGTATACAAACTATATAGTATACTACAGTGTTTCCTCTAGGGTTTTTTCCAGCTGTGGCAGCAGGCTTTTGATCTACCAACTACCTTTGGCGTTATTTCAATGACAAATGTGACGCAGTATAGGCCTACAAGTCGAGATCAGATTTGTGTAATACGAGCATGCAGATCTTTTTGCTTGCGCTAGGATTTCCTCTGTTCGTGCACAAAACTTCTTGCACGCCCTCAAATATACGCTGCTCAAGTGCAATTTAGCGCGTTTACATAGTGAAATTGTCTCCAACCTTTATTAGATTTGCAAGGAATATTTATGAACGTCTCCAATAGACCTACAGAGCGGCATTAGTGCGTCCTGAGGTAAAGTGAAACGGCTATAAACTCCAGCCAGATAAAGTCTTTGTTTGTTGTATGCAGAGCCATAGACCTTTATCTATAAATAAAGTATAATTATGGAAACTGTTTTCATCCTAACTGAAAGCTATACGCCGTGTTTGCTGGCCTCACGCATCACGCACCTGTCAGCCAGTCAGTCGGCATGCCACCTTAAAGAGTTAAACAATAACGCACAGCACTACTACGGTTACAGAAAAGCTTGCGCTGTTACAATTTACTTGCCTTTTAATGCGTTTTGGTGCGATTATAACTCGCTATTTAAAAAAAACGTCAATGTTTTGAATGAGAAGCTCTAATATGTAGCCGTGGCAGGATGAATTTTGGCATGGCGCCCAGCCATGGTAGAATGAATGTAGCGGAAACCTTGTACTATGACCAGGGATACAATCAGCCAGTGCAGTCGTCCATCCGTAGTAAAAAACGACATTTTGTGTCTGCCGGTTTGTTTACTTTCAGGAATTCCATTGGCATTTTTTCACACGTTAATTCTGACCAATCGAAAAGCAGTTTAAGAAATACGTTCAATAACATCTGGCCAATGAGTGATGTGAATTTTATCACATGACTGCATTTTGGTTCTTTTCAACTGGTTCAGACCAAAGCAGTCAGTGTGGTGTAAAAAGGACCCAAAACCAGCAGAAAAAATGCTACAGTGTATGATTTGTTGTCCTTGGTCCGGACCAAATGAACCGAACCACAGATGTGAAAGCACCCGTATATGGCATGTGTCACCCTTGTCTACCTGTGATCTCATCAACTAAAATGTATCTTAAAGGGATAGTTCACCCAAAAATGAAAATTGTGCCTTCATTTACTCATTCTTATTCAAACCTGTTTGAATATCTTTCTTCTGTTGAACACAAAGGAAGATATACTCAAGTATGTTGCTCAGTTTTTCCATCGTTATTCACAATATCTTGTTTTGTTTTTAGTAAAAGACAGAAATTGGTAAAAGTTTAAACCTACTTGAGTGTGAGTAAACAGTAGGGATGCACCGATGCCGATACTTGGATCGGATATCGGTTCGATATCGCATATTTTTGCTGGATCGGGTATCGGCCAGCTGGTACCGATCCAAATCCGATCTTGCGCGTGCACTATATTCTGTGTTTATAAGCCAACTAATCCATGAAGCCTATTTTAAGGCACTAGAACGTTGTCATGTAGGCCCACTATATCCGAAATGTTCTGAAGCCAGGCTGCGCCTGTCAATCATTCTCCATTCATTCACAATTCAGTCTGCTTGTTGCATTTGACAACAGGAAAAACTTTCTCTAAGACTATTTGTTCCTGTTAGTTTAAATAATTAGTGGAGAAATGCGTTTAGTTTTGCATTAAATGGGTTCATTTTGACCTGCAGCAGGAGTTCATTTCATCATGTTTGCGCTGCTGTGTGTGTTAGATCAGATCGCATTCGCAATACTAGAGTGGAGACGGTTAGGCCTATAACTTGCTCTTCACACACAAAGTAGGCCTAGCTGAAATGTTTAATTAGAAAAGCCTCAATAATGCATTGGACAGATCCTCAACGCACTTATTTCTTCCATTTGAGCTGCTGTTTTGCAAATGTCTGCAGATACAGGAGCGCTGCGCGCTTTGTCTCCAATGCATCAAGCGCTTTCATTCACATGCCGGCAGGATGCGCAGAGGCGAAGTGCGGCGCTCCGTAAGATTATTCTTACAATGCGTTTGTTCTGTCATCCTTCAGATTGAGTTTATTTTTCTAAGGTGAATACTTGAAGTGCTGCGAATAGTTTTAAAGTCTGGCCCATTGTGGTCAAAGTAGTTTATTAAATAAATTAAAGGTGAAACTGACGGGCGCAATATGGATTGTTATTAACAGAAAATGATTTAGCCTAATATAGGCTACTCTGAAACTGTGAATATTTCACTGTAATGAACGTCACTCTATATTAATCTTTTATTTAACAGACCAGTTTGTGTTTTGGCGCTGAAGCATATAAGCGGACTTTGTTTTGAACTTTCTCAGTCTCACTCACGGCGAGATTTGGAGAGAAATTATTAAGTAAAACTGGCATCAGACGGTTTAGTTTAATCTGCATCAAACCTGCTGGAAAATATCAGGCTTTAATTTAATATAATTAATAAATTTAATAAAAGGCTGATTATTTTACCAATGATGTCAATAGCCTATTGCAGATTTCAAAGAAAAATCTTAATATTAAAAAGGAAAGGACAATATCACAACGAATGCTTAAATAATGAAGCCTAGTTCACAGCAAGCATGTTGTAGATTGTGCCGTCTGTCATGTATACCTATAGGTCTGTTATTTTTTACTAAAGAAGATATATGATTTCAGTTTAGCACCAGAGCTATATTAACTGCTCATTTCGGTTAATTTTGGCTCGTTAACCGCTAACAGATTAATATTAAAATATTAATTAAAAAAAACAATTGAAGTGCCTATATTTTGTGTGACACATTAAAGGTGCAGTATGTAAGTTTGACACCCAGTGGTTGAACTAGGTATTGCACTCCTGGATCATAATAAAAGTACGCTAGGATGCCAGATTGTGTACAGGAGCGAGTGATTTAAACTGTGTTCTAAATAAAAGCAACGACACACGATAGAGGGAATATTTTCCATATTAAAAGGAGTTTTTGTCCTAACCAACACCTCGAATTGATATATTAGAAATGGCTTCTATTTCTCACAGCTGAACAACAGAAACCTATGACAGCTAGATCACCTCAGGTAAGCCTTGTGTGCTTTATTCTGTGCTAAATGCTAACAATGCGAGTTTGAATGCATTTTACATGGCATTTGTTGCCATATACTGAAAGCAGAAAGTTCACCTCAGATCTTGAAAATACAATAAACCGTCTGAAATTGAACTTTAGAACTAAACGCATATGAGTGATTCAGCATCTACATTGATGTTAAAGTGGGTTAACATGTATTAAATAGATTCTAAACCTTAACGTTTCGTGAGCGAGTGCATATTCTGTGCTTCTGAAAGGCTGTATTTAAATTTCTGTCGTGTCTCGTCTGGTGCAAACAGCCAAATAGCTGATCACTGCCTCTCTCGTCACAGCGTGTTGTTAGGACACGCGGTTACAATGTAACCTGCTCACTTAATGTTTACGTTCGTAATATTTATGTAATTTGCTAATTAATAACCTAATGTGGAACTGAATCTGTCTCCCATACTGTTCTTTTTGGTCACGGACGCATGCTTTCAGAGTCTTTCTGAATGAATGAATGAAATACGCTGTTTTCCAACAAGGCAACCCAGGGTGCTGACATATAATTGGCTAAACTGGCATCGTGCATATGAAATTTATATAAATAAAGACAGCGTTCCGGCACGGAAAACCCATTTTCAAAGCAGAATATCTGACTTCAGCATTGTTTTTCAGTTAAACAAGTATGTTCATTTGGGATGTTTCTTAAATATCTGCACACATATTATGGTATTTTTATGCTTTAGAAGAGTCAAAAACTTACATACAGCACCTTTAAATATTGCATTTTAAAATACTTATTTATTTAACATGCAAACAGCATACAGAACATAATACAGCATCTTCACCTGCTGTGTTTTTAACAGCATAGAAAATAAGAATAAACTAAACAAAAAGAATAAAATAAATCCTGCTCTAGATCTTTCCCTTAAATGACAAATTTAAATTACAAAACGAAAACACTGACTTTTTAAGAACCGGCAGGCTGTTTGTCCAATCGTGTTTTTTTTTCTTCCATCAAATAAAAATATCAGGCTACCTCAAATAGATCGCTCCATGGAAAATATGCATTTAATTAATGTTAATTAATTCATGGTAAATATTACAAATCCCCTGTCAACATGTTTAATATAATTCATTAGTTTAAAGCAGGGGTCACCAAACTTGTTCCTGGAGGGCCGGTGTCCTGCAGATTTTAGCTCCAACCCTAATCAAACACACCTGAACAAGCTAATCAAGGTCTTACTAGGTATACTTGAAACATCCAGGCAGGTGTGTTTAGGCAAGCTGAAGCTAAACCCTGCAGGGACACCGGCCCTCCAGGACCAAGATTGGTGACCCCTGGTTTAAAGTAGGGCTGGACGATATGGCAAAAATTTATATCACGATATATTTTTTTATTTCGGTCGATACGATATAATTCCGATATCGATATGGACAATATTAAAAAGAAAGGAAAAACTCCCAAGAACGCACACAATGGATGTCTGTACCTACAAATGTCTGCAAAGTGAATTTGCAAAGTCGATAATACCTCCAGACTCTTATAACTTTTTTTTAAAATAAAAACAGTACAAAAAAATTTGTTCACTTTTTATTTGTATTTAGCCTTTACAAACAAGAAATGTGAAATAAACTATCAAATAAATAAAGCTCAAAAATTCATAAAAAATATGCAAAATAGTTTTTTAGAAAAATAAGTTTTGTAGTATAACCAGCAGGACAGCAGTGATGTGTGAACTGAATTTGGTGAGAGTACAGTAATTTACAGTACAGTTATTGAATATGTTTGATAATAAAAATTCATAAAAAATATGCAAAATAGTTTTTTAGAAAAATAAGTGTTGTAGTCTTAGAGGGTTAGTAACAGCAGAGTTAGAGGGAAGTTATTGACAGCTTTTGTAGTATCGGTTTTTGCGTTTTGCTCTTTGTAGACGGTCCCTAAGCATCGGTCTCTTTGCCGCCTGCGCTTAGAGATCAATATAATGCGCCCAGCGCGTAGGAAAGCTCATTTTAAGGAAAATAAGGTTGTAGGTGGTTGTATGCATTGCGACAGTTGAAAAAATGTGCTATTTGTGTAGGAACAATGTTTCGGTCATGAGTTATTGATCCGGAAAAGACGAATCTGCGAATCTGTTGCTAACTTTACTGAACTGAACCACTTCTACACCACTGCATTAGTCTTTCCTTTCTTATCAACTATTTCGTCTCCATTCTTACTTGTGGAAGCTTGTTCATTCGCATCTGTATTCAGAGCACTCATTTTGTAGCTAAAACTTTTTGCGGCGCAGCTTAACCACCTGCTGTGCTGAGCGCTGGCAGCACGTCTGTGTTTTTCGTCATCACGTAAGTGAGATCAGATCACGCTCTTTCTGACGGCTGAGCACTGAACGTCATTCAGTGACAAGTGATACATGTATAAGATCTTATATAAATAATAATATATCTATTTATATATATGCAAATTTATATCGAAATATCGGAAATGGGTTCAAAAATCATATCATCGTTATTGAAAAAAATTATATCGCGATATATATTGATATCGAATTATTGTCCAGCCCTAGTTTAAAGATTATGTCTTTAATTACGATTATGACGTATTTCCTCTGTCTCATTCGCAGTTCATGTGCGCGCGCTGCGTGTAATGAAAGACAATGAACCTAAAGGCTCTATGTTGACTTTTTGTAAAGTATTGGCTACTACATAGCATATAACAATTTTGTTGTTTACATATGATATTGCATTATTTGCATACATGTTTTTTTAAGCTGTAAAATGAAAGCCTCAGTTTGGTGCGAGGTCCATTGTGCAAAAAAAAAAAAAAAAAACTTTAGATTTGTTTGATTGGTAGATTAGGTAGGGCTAGACGATATGGCAAAAATTTATATCACGATATATTTTTTTATTTCGGTCGATACGATATAATTCCGATATCGAAATGGACAATATTAAAAAGAAAGGAAAAACTGCCAAGAACGCACACAATGGATGTCTGTACCTACAAATGTCTGCAAAGTGAATTTGCAAGGTCGATAATACCTCCAGACTCATAACTTTTTTTTTGTAAATAAAAACAGTACAAAAAAAATTGTTCACTTTTTATTTGTATTTAGCCTATACAAACAAGAAATGTGAAATAAACTATCAAATAAATAAAACTCTCAGACTCGGCTTATAATATATAGACAGTTTGTGGGGGTTAGCTTGACCAATGTGATGAACAGAAACTTTTATCAGTGTTTTTTTTTTGTATATGCTGAATATTTAACAATCAAAATAATACCAAAATCTTACAATTATGACATCCATCATAAAAAAAAACATAGAAAAAGAATAATAATTATAATAATAAAAAATCATAAAGAGTAAAGGCTACATTAATATTTGCAATAGAAGAGTTGTTTGAGTATATTCATAATTCTAATTGCTTTTCATCTTGAACGTCCTTTAAGGGTTTTATCTGTCTATTTATATTTGTGTATGTAATTACCTAATTAAATTGAAAGGTTTAACATAAATATCTCTTATATATTTTATATAGTCTATTTATATAGACTAATATTTTATATAACACGTTTTCATTATTTAACAGATTTAATAGCTCTATTGATCACATTCTTTCTACTTCATCAGCTTTGCAATAACTTGATTCCTGATAAATATGTTTGTGAGTTTTATTTTGTAAGTGCGCGAGTGCTATATGCCAGCATGCAGCGAGTTTGTGTATGTGAGTGTTAATTTTGGTGTTTATGCAAGGATCGAGTTTGTTTGTGCGTGTGTTAATGTGGGTGTTTATGCAAGGATCGGCGAGTTTATATGCATGTGCGTGTGTACGTGTATGTGGGTGTATGCATGCATCAAGTTTATATGTATATGCGCACATTTCATACATGTTTTGAACATTCAATAGTATAGGTGTATATGCGAGTGATTTATAGGTGTATATGAACGTGTTGATAAGCGAAGTTTGATTTAAATCCTACACTGCGCCTCATAGCTATCTGTGTTTGCTTCATTGCCTTCTCTTCGCTGGTTTCGGGTAGGTGGATGGTGGTGATGGTGAGGCCACAGGTTCGCTTAAACTTTTATGTTGCCTCATCTTCTGACTCTCAGTATGTTTAATCGGGTGGAACTGCTTCAAATGGTGAAACAGATTTAATGTGTTGCCGCCGCTAGTCAGCTACACTCTCTGGCACACTTTGCAGAGCACCGAAACTAAGTTTATCGAAACTTAAAAAGCCAAACCACTTCCACACCACTGCATTGGTCTTTCCTTTCTTATCAACTATTTCGTCTGCATTCTTACTTGTGGAAGCTTGTTCATTCGCATCTGTATTCAGAGCACTCATTTTGTAGCTAAAACTTTCTGCGGCGCAGCTTAACCAACTGCTGTGCTGAGCACTGGCAGCGTGTCTGTGTTGTTCGTCATCACGCAAGTGACATCAGATCACGCTCTTTCTGATGGCTGAGCACTGAACGTCATTCAGTGACAAGTGATACATGTATAAGATCTTATATAAATAATAATATATATATTTATATATATGCAAATTTATATTGAAATATCGGAAATGGGTTTAAAAATCATATCACCGTTATTGAAAAAAAATCTATCGCGATATATATTGATATCGAATTATTGTCCAGCCCTAAGATTAGGCATTAAAAAAATTATATTATATAAGAACTATTAATAACTTTAATTTTCCAAATAGAAAAATGGTTGGTTTGTTAGTTGAACAAAAATTCACCAATAGCCTATTTATTGCATTTATGACACGGTTCTGGCAGCACAGAGGCGATCTGCATCACCGCTGGCTGGTTTGTCAACAATTCTGTGTCAAAATATCCTTCTTTCATTTTGCTTCTTTGACAAAATATGTAGGCATGTGTGGTTGCACGTTACTGTTACTGCACGCGCTTTTCCATTCCAATAACGCGAGGCACACCGCACTGCCTTTATTGATGACAAGTGCTCTTTTTATGTCACTAGGAAACGACTCAATCAGCTGAACCATATTGTGCGCGAGTGTTCCTGTCAGTAATTGTAATTTTTAATTGCATTATGATATTCAAGATTTGTAAAGTCGTACAGCTTTGAATGACTTGAAACAGCGACCACAAGTCTCTCCTCCATCATTAAAAGCTCGCTGAAGTCGTCTTGACAACACAGACACTGCTGTCACCTCAAAGAAAACCCCGCCTTTGCTTTCATTTGATTGAAGAATGAAAAAGACGAGACTGACGTAACATGCTTTTTCCGCTCAAGAGCACATAGCGCACAATGGCAAAACATTTGTAAACCATGCAAACGATGCACCTATCAGTCTCAACGCAAAAAGCGTTGGGGACAAAAAAAAACGGCACAGTATCGGGATCGGATTGGTTTCAGAATTTTGGTATCGAGATCGAATCGGTTCGAAAGAAATGGTATCGGTGCATCCCTAGTAAACAGCCTGATCTCCTTTTAAGAGGATTCATGGCACCAAGCCCCACTCCTAAACCCAACAGTTATTGGGGGATGAAAATCGTACTAAATTGTAGAAGTGAGATTGTACAAATTATCTACTGCAATTCGTAACTTTTTCATTTAGTAAGATCGCATTGGAGTAAATGGTGAGAATTTTTATTCTTGGGTGAACTGTCCCTTTAATACCAGCTTTAAACAGGGCCTTACTGACTAATCTTAGTGTAAAACATACAATGGTGGTCCGAATTAATATAACACTAGTATTTTCACCAGCTAAAAAAAGGTTTTAAAGTTGCCACAAAACGGAAGTTAAGATAGGTCTACCCCCCACCCCACCCCAATATGTACGTACAATTGAAACGGTTCTGAAATGAAAAAAAAAATGTAGGGCGGTGCATGATTTCATTCATTGGGAACTGATTGGATGGTTGAAAGATGGGTGTGGCTAACAAAATAAAGGAATATTGATAACTGAATGAAAAGAAGGGCAGAAACGAGACACGCCCTGATAGCTCCGCCTTAAATGTGTTCCATGTGATTAGAAATAATTATGGTTATGGTATAACTTTATCTGTAAAGTTATGATATTTGATAAATGATTATGAGGACAAATTAATTTTTACAAAATAATGAAGTGCACAGATACATAATTTATAATGGTGCGTTCACACCAGACGCAGATCAAGTGTCAAGTAAGGTGGAGCGAATGACGCGATTCACATGAATTGCACGTTTGATGTGCTTGCGAATCGCTCAAGATAATGTGAACTTTACCAAACATTCACGCTTGCTCTTGTAGGGGGGTGCTTATAATGTAGCGCCTGTTGTTGGTGTCCCGAGGGGAAATCCTCCTGCTGACACCAGACAACAGCTCATCAAACTGGGCTCAGCTCAGTCTGAAGCAGCTCTGAAAGGATCTAATAGACTCAGACACAAGTCCCCGAACGAATCTATGCTGTTTTTCAATCTTCCTAAAGCACAGCTACTCTCTCAATAAAATCCATGTTAGCCATTTAGCAACGAAACTGGAGTCACCGGGCAGACAAAAGCCTCGTCCAAGACGTGAATCCACGTCTATTGTGAAGTGAATTTGGCGCACAAATGAAGCGAGCAAACTCAAAATGTTCACATGACTATTTATGCACAGTTTATTGCAATCTGCGTCTGGTGTGAACGTATGGTGACTCTAAATCAGTTATTTGACTTAATTTGACAATCCAGATCCAGATTCTCCAAACCCATTTGACTGATCAAAACTACTCTAGTCACTTCTGAAACGCCATGGAGAAGTGCTGTTAAACTGTGGTCTGCTGCTACAGCTCATTCTCCATCCACACACAGATGGACGACTGCCCAGATCAAATCCCAAAACACACACAGACTGCCAGTCCATGTCAAATTACAGTACAAATGAGTCTGAGAAGAAAACTCTTTTTACCCAGCAGAAAAAAAAAACATCTATAAAGGACTTAAAGGGACATTTCACCCAAAAATGAAACTTTACACACTATCACTCAAGTGGTTATACCTTTGACTTTTTTTTCGGTTGAACACAGAAAAAAAAAGATATTTCAAAGTAAGCTGAAAACCTGTAACCATTGACTTCCATAGTAAGAAAGACAAATAGAAGTCAATGTTTACAGATTTCCAGCTTTCTTCAGAATATCTTTTTTTGTGTTGAACAAAAGAAAGAAACACATAAAGGTTTGAAACCATTTGACTAAATGTTCATTTTTGGGTGAACTGTCCCTTTAAGCGAGTAGTTTGGCATCCACTAAAGCCCTTCTGACATGTATGTTTCAGAAGGTCACATATTAATGGTTCCAAGTGAATTTACGAGCATGGTCTCAAATTAGCCCCCCGACACCCTATAGAGCCCAGTGTGTGTGTCAATCATGTGTTAATTAGGTGAGATCCAGATTAAACCTGCACGATTAATTGTTTTTTAGCTGAAATCACCAATTGAAAGGGTGTGATTTTCACATCTTAAAAGCTGTGATTATTTCGATGCGCTATCAAATATGGTAACAAGCATATAGGACTAGTTTTTAAAAGTTCTGGCAGTTCTTAAGCACATTATCCTGAACAATGTGAAAAATGTAACACAATCTAAACGTAAAGTTTTTAAAGGTTATATATCTTTTATACAGTGCTCAGCATGTATAAGTACACCCCTCACAAATCTATATTTTAAATTATTTTTTTTAATAGGAAGCTATACAATGATAGGCCGTACTCACACTATGTACAGTTGCCTTGAACCGGGCCAAAGCACACTTGTCCCCCCTCCCCGCCTCCCCCGACGGCCCGCACTCACATTACATTCGGGCCTGGGCGCACTTACGTCATCGATGATGCGCTCCTCAGTAAGCGCTCTCGCTCAGCACACTGGAGATTTCTTTAGTTATATCGTTTAAGTCGTTTGATATGCGGTGACACGCAGTGTAATATTTCGCCGAACAGATCAGCCACTTTTGACGCTCATAAAGTCCTCGTGCTGCAGGAATTAGGAAGTTTGCTGAAGGCGCAGCTGACGTGCATTGAGGGATTTGTGTCTTTAATAATCTACGACAGTTTGCGTTCATTGAAAAGTACGAATGATTAATTAATCCAAATGAAACAGTATCTTAAAAAGTCACGTCTCGCTTTCAGTTTCGGGCTCAGGCACGTTTGCACTCACACTGAGCCCAAGTGAACCGCGCTCTGGCCCACCTCTTCCAACCGGGCCAGGGCCGCCCAAGTGTACCGTGCCTGAGCCCGATTCAGAGCACTCACACTTCTCAAACGATCCGGAAACGGTCCTGGGCACGGTTCGGATAGCATAGTGTGAGTAAGCCCTTATATTTGTTCATAAATATTAGATTAGTCAGTCCTGAAGCCAAATCTGGAGCTTATCTAGCAAAATAACTTACGATAACGGTCCAAAAACTAGTACACCCAAATGTATATGTTAAGGAAAAAAGTATTAAATACAAATTTTAAAAAGAGGAAAAATCAAGAGAAGCAAAAAAATATTGTTGAAATTTTGTAGGTTGTAATTTATTTTCAATTTCTAAAGATGCTCGGTGACTAAAATATTATTTTAATAAATGTATCTGTTTAATAAATCTGTTTTGTTTAAATGCACTAAAATATATTACCTATATTCACTGAAAAATTGATAAAAATATTCATTTTTAAAATGAGCACTGTATAAATATATATTAAGATTTTATATAATTCATTTAATTTAAAATACTGTAGTTATTTTCCTGATTTGTCATGACTGAATGTCAACAATGTTTAAGAGGTTTTAAATAAACAGTAGCAT